>JAAEAF010009355.1:0-36178 GCA_011037195.1 Triatoma infestans
ACCTGGAAGCCCCCCCCCCAATTCCACAGTCCGTTACAGGACAGGATCGGGGAAGGGCCTCCTACTAGGAGGGTGCCACAATAGATCCATGGGATGTGGCAGTGGCGCAGGCTGAAGAGCCAATCCCCCCGTTAGAATCTAATCTAACCAATTTCGATACAAATGCAAAATGCTTAATCAAACAAAAAAATCTATTATAACTGGATTCGCGTGACCATTATATATATAATTATTATCCCATCGTAGTATCTCAATGGAATATCAAGATTAAGATACTTGCGATTTCTTTACTTTAAGATATGTATTTTCTTTTCACACATATGAGATTCATTCATGTATTTGCTACATTTTCATTAAATTGCTATATTTGCTTGTTTTAATTAATAATTGAAATTCTATCATTTTCTCCCATTGATAATTGCCAAATCTGTAAAATACCTATATACTCTTCGTCAAGATACAGGAAACTTTAACAATTGTTAGAATCGATTAAAAACCTAACATGTGAGAAAACCCTAATTCACAATCTTCTTTGAATTTGTTCCCTTTCTTTCTCCTAGGAGTTGTTAAAGATAGAAGGTTTAAATACTATGTCTATATTTATATTTTTTAGCCAGTTTATCGAATAGCAATTTTGTATATACATATACGTATAATATATTTATATTTTTATTGAATTCACTAGCATAAAACCTTGATTTTCTATCTGCAGCACTATCAGACCCGCCAGATCCTTTTACAGTGAGTGCCAAACTAGTTCTATTGATTAAACATCATTTCAATTTTATTATTCTATATCTTTATATTTTTGTCCTTGAAAATTTAGCAAAGACTCCCCCTCCCTGCCACCATTCTCCCCGCCTAAATTGTTAAATTTCTTTGAACAATAAATAATGTCCTATTGTTTCCGGTAATTTTTCAATTCATAGCCATAAACATTTTTATCAGTTTATTCAATTAAATATCTACTAAATTATTATTTATATTCGACAAATTAGTTTTTAAATTGATAATTGATTGCTATTCTTTTCTTTTATTGTTTAACAAATAATATTTTCATTTATTAATTATGTCTGAAATATTAAGACGCAACATTTTTTTTTAATAACTGAAATGGATTTTTGTGAATGATTTTCTTGTTGACTTTCAAGATTAAAAAATTGCCGCAGAAGGGCCTTAATTGATTTCGTAATTAAGACAGAAACGCAATATTTCCCACTTACAGCAGTCAGCAGATGGTAAAAACTTTGTGCCGAGTAAAGAAAATATATTAACCGAAAAAAATGAAGTGTAAGATAAATGATGATTAAGAGTTTGTAAATGTGTTGTAATTATTATTTGGGAGAACAGATGGTAAAACTATTGTTTGTATTTCAGCTAAATTGTAAACAATAAGAAATGAAATGGAATGAAATATAACAGGCCCTCGGATCAATACACTAACTTACTGTATGATTTTTGTCCATTATCTTCCTGTTTGCAGAACCTTATCCCTTAAAAGAAAGTAACCTTTTGACGTTGCCTTAATTTCATACACTGACGATTATTCATATTTTATATAGAATAGTTTCCAAATATTACTTTATAAATGATTACTAATTAAAAAATAAATGCTTAGTTAGACCAAAAGAAAGGCGGAGGAAACAAATGTAGTTTAAAAAGAATCTAATGTGACGATGTCCTTCTGAAGGTCTTTAATGATCAACTCTTCCACTACTGGATCCCTACTAGTCTCATCTATATATTATAATTTGACTAATATTGGGAACTAAGTTAGAATAACCCCCAACACCTGCCCAGTTTAAAGTTGATACTACAAGCTATGTTGCAATAACGGAAGCCGGTCCGTTTCGGTTCAGTGAACTAGGATTCTCCCTACTCCTTAACACAGGGAGTTGGTTGTTTGAAATCTTATATTTTGTTTACAATTTCATATTTTTTTTTTTTTTAAATAAAATTTAGGCACAATGTAGTTTAAGTGCTATTCATTTTTATTTTTTATTTATTTTTTATTTAAGATGACTGTTGTCTGGAGTCTTCGTGTACTCCAGCTTATAAACATAGCTCATCACCAGACTATGAGCTGCAAAACCTTTTGGGTGTCGGCAAAATCCTAAGAAAATTAGATTCGAATCCGGGAACCTCTACATTCTAATCCATTAGGCTGCCACTTACCTAATACCTCCCCTACAGTGCAATCGTCACGATTTTGTTTTCAAATTGAGTATTCACAAAAAAAAATATTCAGATTGATTGTTGTGGTAGGTTCCGCAGAGCTGGAAAGCATCAGAGATATTTTCCGTGATACCCTGCTTCTTTTTGTAGTCATCGACCGGTTTCGGGCGTTCGCGCATCATCAGGATGTGATATATTTGGGCATGTAAAGAACCCATGTTCTTATGTACAAATGCGTGTGTGGATTGGCGTGTGTGAATTATGAAAGGTGAAATGCGAAATGTATTTGTGTTATCAAACAACCTGTTTATATAGATTGATGGTTTAACAAAATATTATTTATTTATCTATACTACCATTACGATCATTCAGCTCGTATTTTATCATTTCTTGCCAGTAACTATTTCACAGCAGCCCACGGTTGACCCGGTATTATTTCGCGCTGTTATAAATAAATAAATATAATAGTAAGATAGTATGGATAATTAATTATAAAGTAAATCTCCTTCAAAAAACGTAGTTTAGCCCCACATGTTGGATGTTTCCATTTTTAAAGGGTACAATATACCCACTTTAAAGACCGAAACATGTATTTTTTCCCACTCAGGTACCATACCCGCGTAACCTAGTTAGACCCTAACAAAACTATTTAAAGACCGGTGTATCAACTAAAGTTGCTCTGTTCAAAACTATGTTATCACACTGTTTGACAAAAAGTATTCTGAAGATGGGGAACGCTCGAAACCGGTCGATGACCACAAGAAGAAGCAGGCAAAATGTCTCTGATAAGTAGATTGAAGTTTGCTGACTGGTGTCGAAGACTGTTCTCCTAGACGATGCTTGCCTGTATACATAGAACCTCCCGCCCTAGTCTGGCCTAGGTAGCGAATAACTAGGTTCTTCGGATACTCACGAAATCTTAATCATTCGGATTCCCATTACAGAAAATTTCGTTCAAAATTTCTCAACAGAAAGTACGGATTTTATTGAATAAATTATTCAGTTTCTCTCGCTATTTTCTTCCAGTCTCAGATACTAAATTCATAAACATTTGCCTAATCAAGTGAACAACAGCATTTGAAACTTTCTTATAACAATAGAATGTACTGGATGGCGATAAATATTATTCAGAATTTTTAAAATCAATTCATCGTCTCCTATTGATATCGGTCATCAGACTCTCTTTTAATCCAATTAAAAAGCCTTTATCAACTTCATTACTGCAATTTTAATACAACTAACATTCATTTCAGGGCATTACATATGTGGAAGTATTATAACAGTATTTAAATATATATATATATATATATATATAAAACAGAAATAAAACACACAGAAGAAAATAATAACAAAAGCCAAGAGTCAAACATGATAAAAACATTTGCATAACTTCTGTTAACGAAATTAAAAACAAGCACGGCCATTATGTATTCAAGTGTTTTTATTACAAGCGCTCACATGTGCTATGTAAAGTGAATATAAAATTCCAAAGCTAGGGCTTTAATACTTTTAATAGTGAAAAATAATTTTGTTGCTGTTTTTAATTTATTTGAACTTTAAAAAAAAAGACAAAAAGATGGTAGACAAAACTTTCTAATAAAAGCTTGTGAACTTTCATTAAATCACTAACCAAAAGTTTTGCGGGATTCTGCGGTAAAAACAAATCTTTAAGATGTAGGTTATTCATATAAATGGACCTGTATATAAATGTAAAGAATGAACTAACATCAAATGAATATTAAAAAATCTGGTGTGAAACACTCACACAACTTTCTCTTACTCCAGATCTCAAAATTAAAATTGACAAATTTTATAGTTTGTGTACCAAATTTAATGAAATTCGTCGAAAACTGAAAAAACTGTTCCGTTCAGTAAAAGCGTACTTCCGGTTTACTAATTTTCTTGAAACTCGGAATTTCAGCCATCTATTTATTTCTAATTAATTATGTTTGGATGATAGAATTGTATAATCAACTATGATAGCCACTGTTTAGAGAAAAAACATAAACCCAGGCCTACCATAAAGTTTCGTTAAAAGAATTTTCCCAGAGAAATGTTTTAAATAAAAGTTGTAGATCTTTGCATGTTTAGTTTATATACGAAGTTTCAAAAAAATCGTCGGAGCCATTTTTGATAAAATTGCGAAAAAGAGAAGAAATCATTTAGTAAAGTGGTAAAGTAAACGCACTTCCGGTTATCCGACTTACTTAACATATTTAATTCTAATTAACATTATTTAGATGACAGAATTGTCTATTACACTGAAATAGCACTTTAGATGGAAACTTAACCCCACCCCTCCCCCAAAAGTGCCCTTCAATGCATTTTGAAAGTGCCTTTCAATGCATGTTTCAAATAAAAGTTGAAGCTCTTTGAATATGTGGTTGATTTTTCAAGTTTAAAGAAAATCGTCGGAGCCTTTTTTGAGAAAATCGCAAAAAAGTAAAAATTCATCTAGTTTCGGTTGAGGAATTTTGATAGATAACGTAGTGTCAGATCCCATGGTGATACCTAAACGGAATATCAAGTTTCAACTTTCTACGGTTTTTCGTTTTTGAGCTATGCTGTTCACATACAACACTACACCACACACACACCATTTGCTAAAAACACTTTTTTGGGACTCAGGGGACCTCAAAAACAAACGGATATTACCGGTGAAAACTCAATATCGAAAATTTGACACGATTACAATACTTCCTCTTACTAGGAGTAAGAGAAAGTAAAAAAAAAAAATTAAAAATGTGACGTGAATTTCTATTGTTGTAATTCTCAAACCGTATGGTTTATTTTAAGATACTTTGTTGTGGCGAGTTCTTGTACGAAAGAGGTTGTTGAGGTTTATGTGACGAGTGAGGTTTGTGACATAATAGCCACCGTTAACTACCTGTCGGGAGTAGTTTGGATAGGAATGTCTAAATAGTTTGTAAGTTTGTAGATTTGGCTGAACCTTACAGTTCCATTCCATAAGTCCATATAAGGTTTTTGAGTATCGTGAAGTACATTCCAGTTCCATAGGTAAATCATATCGTCTTCCCAAAAAATTCCGTAAACAAGTTAATCGTTGCTTATCTTTTAAGTCTTGTCTGTAGGTTTCACGTGAGTCGTTTGTCTCAAGATAGCGCACCAGATCTGTAACAGGTAATTACTGTTGAGGAAGACAGGAAGTTAGGAGCCCAGCAGGAGAGTAATAGTGACGTCGGCATTTTTGAGGGTTCATTTTTAATTCGCCACGTTTTTGCTCAAGTTTCTATAGCCTGTAGATTTATCTGTAACTTGTCTGAAGCTGATGTAGCTATTATGGCGGTGTCATCTGCATATGAACGAAGTTGTGTGGATGGATGTTTAAGGTATGGTCATATGTATACTACCCCATTTTAAATCATTTTATGAATAAAGAAAAATCAGAAAACATATTATCAGTTTGTTTAAATTTAACCTAATACACAACCTTTCTGGAGATAATTTTCCCCTTTTCAATTGATGTCATTCTCTTACAGGTTAACCGTATTATGTCTTACAGTTTTAGTTTCAAGTGTTATGTGTTTCAAATGTAAAATTTTACGAAGAGTAAGGTATTTCTTTACAAATCCATTTTTGTTTACTTTCTCTTACTCCTAGTAAAAGGAAGAATTGTAATCGTGTCAAATTTTCGATATCGAGTTTTCACCGGAAATATCCGTTTTGAGGTCCCCTGAGTCCAAAAAAGTGTTTTTAGCAAATGGTCTCTGTGTGTGTGCGTGTCTTGTGTGTGTATGTGTCTATGTGAACAGCATAGCTCAAAAACGAAAAACCGTAGAACGTTGAAACTTGATATTCCGTTTAGGTATCACCATGGCATCTGTCGAAATTCCTCAACCGGAAGTACCACTTTACTTGCTGTTTTTTTTACTTTTTTGCGATTTTCACAAAAATGGCTCCAACGATTTCTTTAAACTTGATATATCAACTACACATACAAAAAGCTACAACTTTTATTTGAAACATTTCTCTGGGAAAATTCATTTAAGGGCAGTTATGGAGGAGGGGGGAGGTTAGGTTTTCATCTAAAGTGCTATTTCAGTTTATTAAACAATTCTATCATCTGAATAATGTTAATTAGAATTAAATATGTTGTTGAAATTTCGAGTTTGAAAAAATCGGATGACCGGAAGTGCGTTTACTTTACCACTTTACTAAATGATTTTTTCACTTTTTCCCGATTTTCTCAAAAATGGCTCCGACGATTTTCTTTAAACTTGGTATATTAACTACACATACAAAGTGATACAACTTCTATTTAAAACATTTCTCTAGGAAAATTCATTTAATGGCACTTTTAGGGGAGGGGATGGGGGTTATGTTTTTCTCTAAAGTGCTACAACAGTTGATCATACAATTCCATCATCTAAACAGAATTAATTAGAAACAAATGGATGGCCAAAATTCAGAGTTTCAAGGAAATTAACCGGAAGTGCGCTTTTACTGAACGGTTTTTTCAGTATTCGTCGTATTTGAATTAATTTGTTACACAAACTATAAAATTTGTCAATTATAATTTTGAGAACTGGAGTAGAGAAAGTTGTGTGAGTGTTTCACACCAGATTTTTTTAATATGTGGGAGGGTCCGCAATGCTGGATAACATCTGATATTTTATATCGTCGTAGCACGTATATTCCTTTTGTTCCTGATCGGTTTCGGATTTTCACCCATCGTCAGGGCAAATTCACCAAGTTAGTATAGAGAGTTCACTTCAACGCAATGTTTCTGTTACACTCACACTTGTTGGTTTCAGTATCAGTTGGAACGACGGATAAAATACTCGTTTTTTTTTTTGTTTTTATTTTTATGTCAAGTAAATAACTATTTTTTACTACTTATTTAGGTTATCTCAATGCAAGTATTTCTAGAGAAAACACAAATTTGACACGATTGCCTTTAGAGTCTAGCAATAAGAGTAAGTAATTAAAAAAATTGTTATTCATTTTTGAAATTTTTACAAGATACGCCTCTATTTGTAATTTTAGAAGATTGAAGCGTCAATTAGTTATTATACAGTCATTTCTTAGCCTCCCATCCAGTTCTCAGGACAATTCTACAAATAAGTAACAGGTCTTACAAATATATACCGTCTTCTATAGTTAAAGATAATTTGTTGTGTTCAGGATAATTCTTCAAGAAAATTTGCCCACAAGGGAAAAATGGAAAAAAAAAAATCATAAAATGTGTATTTCCGGTTGAGAGTTTTGAGCTAAGCAATTATGATTGGTTCCATTGATGTTCCCTAAAATGGAATCTTTTAAGTTTGAAAGTTCATTTTTGTTGCTGTTATATAGTTCATATTCATATATTCACAATAATCACATACATTCTTCACACTATGATATATTTAAACTATATTCATTGTCTGCAAAGTTTCCTGCTTTTCAGCTTCTATTAATTATTATTTATATTTTATTATTTAAAATGTTATGCCATTAAAAAAAATCTGGTGTGAAACACTCACACAATTTTCTCTTACTCCTGTTCTCTAAATTATAATTGACAAATTTTATAGTTTGTGTACCAAATATAACGAAATTCGTCGAAAATTGAAAAAACAGTTCAGTAAAAGAGCACTTCCGGTTTACTGAACTAATTTTCTTAAAACTCGGAATTTTGGCCATTTATTTATTTCTAATTAATTTTGTTTGGATGACCAAATTGTATAATCAACTATGATAGCAATTTAGAGTAAGCTGTAACCCCATCCCTCCCCTAAAAGTTCCCTTAAATGAATTTTCCCAGGGAAATGTTTTAAATAAAAGATGTAGATCATTGCTTGTTTGGTTTATACAAGATCTTTCATGAAAATCATCGGAGCCATTTTTGAGAAAATCGCGAATAAGTGAAGAAATCATTTAGTAAAATGTTAAAATAAACGCACTTCCGGTTATGCGATTTTTTTTTTGAAACTCGGAATTTCAACAACATATTTAATTCTAATTAACATTGTCAGAAGTTTTAATGAACAAGGCAGAATTGTCTAATAAACTGAAATAGCATTTTAGATGAATACCTAACCCCACCCATCCCTCGGAAGTACCCTGAAATGAATTTTTACTGAAAAATGTTTCAAATAAATGTTGTAGCTCTTTGTATGTGTAGTTGATATACGATGTTTAAAGAAAATCGTCGGAGCCATTTCTGAGAAAATCGCAAAAACGTAAAAAAAAACAACTAGTTTTTAGTAACGTGGTACTTCGGTTGAGGAATTTTTGACAGACGTAATGTCGGATCTCATGGTGACTTAAAGGGAATATCAAGTTTCAACTGTCTACGGTTCTTCGTTTTTGAGCTATGCTGGTCACATACATACGTACACACACACACACACACACACAGACCATTTGCCAAAAAAAACACTTTTTTGGACTCAAGGGACCTCAAAACGGATATTTCTGGAGAAAAGTCGATATCGAAAATTTGATACGATTACAATACTTCCTCTTACTAGGAGTAAGAGAAAAGTAATACATGAAGTACAAAATAAAGTTGTATATTTCAATACTTAAACGGCAACTATTTCTGTCAAAAAATTCTGTTAATTTAAAGAAATTTCTACTTGACTTCATCTAAAATGCTATTTCAGTTTATTAGACAATTCTGCCTTGTTCATTAGAACTTCTGACAATGTTAATTAGAATTAAAGATGTTGTTGAAATTCCGAGTTTCAAAAAAAAATCGGATAACCGGAAGTGCGTTTATTTTCACTGACAAAACACCAATTTTATAAACTTTTTTATTCATCAATTAAATGCTTAAAAGAAAGAAAACATAAAAAACAATAAACAAAACTATAAAGTAACCACTAAAAATAAAATCACAATTCTATTAAATAGAATATGAGCAAATAGATAATAAGCAAAAAAAAAAAAGAAAAAAATATCCAAAACAATTAACTAATAGAATTTATTCTCATTAAGAAAGACATAATTATATAAAATAATTAATGATAACCTTGTAGTGGAAACGAAATTAAAGAATGAGGACAAAAAGCAGAGCATGGCTAAATTAAGATCATATGTCGTTTACAGGTCAATTGGTGAGGTCAGAATGTATGTAGGTAAAACAAGGACTAGATATGCGACAGAATTGTTATTATCTAACCCCCCAAAAAAGAAGTGTTTTTATTAGTTTTTTAATTTATTTTTTTAATGTAATTATAATGACATTTATACGATAGGAAATGCATTCTATTTCTTAATTAAATTAAATTCTTTGTGTCCTTATGTGCAGCACAATTATAAAAATTTGTTTTTTTTCTCTCTTAAAAGAAAAAGTATTGTGATCATGTCAAATTTTCAATATCAAGTTTTCACCGGAAATAAACGTCTTTTGAGGTCCGTTGAGTCTGAAAAAAGTGATATTTTTTTTTGAAAATAGCATATCTATGTGTAATATGATCCAAAGAGAGGATCCGTAGCAGAGAAAGAGAGACAAAATGACAGGACCACTCTCTTGGACTTGAGTGGGAGAAACTATATAAATACAGCGACGCGAGATAGATATACAGACGGTTCATACAACTGAGGTCACTCGCCAGTCACAACGTGTCATTACCCTTTACCACTCTACCATACTCTGCCATTTTAAATGTAAAGTCCAGGCAGTCAATGTCACTTCTTATATTATACAGTGTTAGCCATATTTTGTTTGTTCATTCAAACCACACCATTTTTCTCCTTTAACAATCCCATTATACTCTGTGTGTGTGTGTGCGTGTGTGAGGGGGAAGTATCCAAAAATGAAGCATAACACAAAAATTGTACAAAACGTTTAGGTTTAAAACTGGATAGTTAGTTCAAGTTTTACCAGACGATTTTAACTTTACTATGTTCCAATTTTATAAGTCTGATTTAACATCATTACCCTATGAAAATTTATAATCAAAGACCTTTTTTAATCCAGCGAAGTTTTTTTTAGGAAAATGTATAAATAGTAAAAAAAAAAAAATCTTGAATCGTCTCATTGTAATGAATACAATTATTTTATTGACAATTTTCTTTAAATTGACAATATTTATTAAATATTTAGTTGCCCCCCCCCTAGTTTGATCATCTCTGCCGTAATCCCATCTAATCCGGCGGTTTTATTGTTTTCCAGGGCTATTACAACCTCTATGAAATCTCTCACGTCAGGAGGTTCCACTTCCTCTACTCCATCCGAAGGTATTCCCAGTATCAGCGTGCTTGTGAAGTTGGGGGGGTCACTACTTCCAGTGTTATTTAATAAATCCCTGAAATGACGAGACCATCTTTCCAGGACACTTTGCGTGCCCACCCAATCATATTTTCCTCTTCATCTTTAAATATACACGTCCTTGGTTGGAACCCAGCCCTTAATCTCTTTCAAACCCTTATAAAATTTCCTACTTTGGTTTATTCTGAAAACGCTTCTTTTTGGGATTCGAAATGTTCTTTCTCCCGTCTTCTTTTATTTTGTCTGCAGAGTTTCTTAGCTATTTTCCTTTTCAAACAGTAATCCTCCTTACTATTATTATTTTTTTTTAATTTAAGGCGCGTCAACATCTATGTTCATTGGCGCCCGGAGCCTTCTCAGTGCATTGCCGGCCTCCTTATTATTTCGTGTATTATTTTGCAGCATATTAAGTCAGTAATGTTTCTTTCTTTGACCGCTCTCTCGCATTCTATATCATACCAGTTCTTTCGTGGATTTTTATCCTCAGTTCCTATTACTTCTTCAGCTGCAAGCTTTATAAACTTCCTTAATTCTAATCCGACTTATGTCAACATCCGTATGGAAGGTTTGGCTAGAGGAAAAAATGCCGGTAAAAAATGATTTCTGAAGTGCCGGTGGCACTTTCAGGTAGCAAATGCAAAGTATCTAATTAGGGTTGGCATAGAATTGGCCGCAAGACAACATACGGCATTAGAATCGGCCGCATTCTATGCCTTCTCACACACATATAGCATATGCCGATGATGTCCACGTTGTAGCCAGGAGCACGAATTCTTTATCAGGTGCTCTCCAAGAATTCGAGGAAGTAGGCAGGTCCTTGGGCCTACGCATAAACGACAACAAAACAGTTTTCATGAATTCCTCCAGAAATCCAAAAGAGTTGGAGCAGATGTTCCTAACGGGAGGTCATTCCTTTAAAGTGGAAAGCCTCTTTAAATATCTGGGAGCCTGGGTTACAAATAATAATGATGTAAAAGAAGACATCAAGGCAAGGCTAGTAGCACCCTGATAGCAGATGTTTCTATGCCTGAAGAAACACGCTGAAGTTTAGGTCCTTCTCTCTCTCTCTCTCTCTCTCTCTCTCTCTCTGCAAAGGCTATCGTTTATAAGAGCATTATTAGACCCGTGGTAGCGTACGGAAGTGAGACTTGGGTTCTGACTAAGGATAGCGAAATCAGACTTAATGTCTGAGAACGCAAAATCCTGTGAGCCATGTATGCTCAATATGAGAAAACGGAGTATGGCGAATAAGAAGGAACTAAGAGCTTCGAGATCTCTGTAGGAACGTTGACTTAGTGACCTTTATAAACAAAAGTAGACTCTGATGGCTGGGTCACGTTGAAAGGAGGCCGGCCTAGAGAGACTACCACGTCGGCTTATGTATGGGAAATCTGGAGGAAAAAGGAAAACAGGGAGACCCAGAAAAAGATGGCTTGACGACGTGGAAGAGGACCTGAGACAGATGGGGGTGAGGAGATGGAGGTTGAGAGCGTTGGACAGGTTGTGAGCGTTGGAATTCTCTAATTGAGGAGGCCTTGGTTCCTTGGGGTCTGTAGTGCCAACCAGTAAGTAAGTAAGTAAATAAGTAACTAAATATTTAGTTTGGGCTTGTCACTAAAAAAAAATGATGGAAGGGATTTTACTTGTTTATTAATGACTTGTATGGGGTAGCGCCTTTCTTTCACACACGGAGAACATAAGTTCCCCCCGACCTCCCTAAAATAATTTTTTTTTTTTTTAAAAAAATGATAGTGATTCATGTGAGTAAATTGTGTAAAAGTTCGATTCCCTGGAACCGTTTTTGAGAAAATTGCGTGGAACTAAAAAAAATCAATATCCGGTAGATAGATTTTAATAGAAACATCCATATCACTTGTTGTTGTTACATTATTCAAAAGGAATATTGAAATTTTAGATTCCTGCAATTTGTTCACTTTATTATTCGTTTTAAACCTTTTTTGTTTTTTCTTCCATTTTTTCATATTTAAGAAAGTATAAAACATTTATTTCTGGTGAAAACTCTACTTCCAAAATTTGACATGATCACAATTTTTCTTCTTACAGAATAAGAAAAAATGAAAAAAAAAAAAGAAAGTATTTTATCGTATAACTCTCTAAGGAGGCACTTCTGCCTTATGTCAAGACTTTTGTTTCGTCTTCTGGGGGAATAAATTGCCTTAAAGTCTTCGGGTGTAATATATATTTTCTTATTTACACAACCATACTTCATGGAACTTTTACTTACATCAAACTTTCTCATCGATATCGAGCCCTTTGGGAATCCGTTTCGTTTTCTAACGTGGTATATTAAGTTTAATCTCTAATACAATATATTACATACCACTACAAATTTCTAGGTTTTAGTTTTTTAATAATTTATTTCTATTTTCCTAATACTACTAATAATTAGGTCTACTTTTATTTCAAAGGATACAATGACCTTTCTTACAAGAAAAGGAGAGAATTTGAACCATTGTACTTCTTAAGACGATGTTGACGAAAAAAGAGATAGAGCTCCAACAGAAGAAGATAAAGATATCTATATAATATATAAATGTATGCAAAGCGAGGGGGGGAGGGATGTTTGGGAGGATGTTACCAACTAATGGGGTATTCTGGCCAGATATATGGACCTACTTTACAACTAAACGAACTACGCTGTACCAAAAACAATATACTATATATAAACAAAAAAATTAAGAAAACTGAGCACAACAACAATTTTTATTTATTTACGGAATTCTGTCTTAAATCTTCAGTGCTTTTTAATAATTTCGTAGATGGCATTAATTTTCGTATAGAAACATAGTGATCTTCAACTCGGAATGAAAAGTTAAAAAGCTAAAAAGGGATTGAAGTTTTGAAAATAATTTAGAGAGACAACAGAAAAGAAAATGGATCAAAGCATTTTTAAGGACAGTAATCTATCCAGATATACAAAATCCTTGCCGTAACAGCTCATAGAGGGCCAAAGATGCCGTCTGGTAGCCTTGTTGGAGAAAAAACAAATGTTATAAAAAATAAATGTTATATATATATAAAAAAAAACCTACATTATAAAGCGCGAAACATGCTTATATTATCAAATTAATCCTAAAGAAAGAAAAAAAATGTGTTAAAGAAAAAGCTGACATTAAATAAACATAAATTTAAAGTTCCAAGTAAAAAAGTAAATCGTTGTAAATCTAAATATTTGGGAAAATTCCAAATAACTCCTATTTTGTAAAGTAGTCGCACTCCCCGCTTGTTATTATTATTATTTGTCTATGGGGAGGGAAACCCTACGCAATCTAAAGCCTCACTGGGCCCAAATAGCTACCCCAAGAAAAACAACAACAAACCGGGTCTATAGCAAAAATCCAGACCCGGATCTAATCCATCTAAGATTCACCTTAGTCCGAATAAATCGGACAATCACCTTAAGCGGAAATAGCCTAAGCTCTTCCGCAGACATCCTATTCCGACCAAAGGTCCTGAACCTAATTTCCTCACAACCCAAGCAATCAGTCATAAGGTGGATGGGTGTTTCCTTCTCTGTATCACAGACTCTACAAAATGGATCCGGCATGAGCCCCATTATGTAGTGATGTCTCCTAAAAAACCACAGTGTCCAGTAAGAGATCCAACCAGATGCCTGAGAGCGCTCCGTGAAAAACACAGCAACGTTTCACTAATGGCGTTGTCTGGACCCCCGATGAGCATTTTGGACTGCCGAAAACCAATTGAGCTCATCCATAAGGATGAATGCTGTGAAGCTGTCCATGTCTGGAAGCCTGGCAGACATGTGCTAGAAGCACTCCCCGCTTACATTATTCTTCAAATTTATAAATCTAGCGATGCTAAATGTATCTTAATATTATATAGATGGCAGAACCATACATTGTATTGAAATGCCACTTTAGTGACAAATTTAAAGCTTTCTCTTCCCCAGAAATGGCAAGAAATCCCCAAAAAAATAATTTGGGGAGGGGGATGTTTCAAATAAAAGTTATAGGCAGTCGTGTGTGAAGATGATAGGTTCATGCGAATTTTTCTAAAGAAAATTGGCAAAGCCGTTTTCGAGATAAACATTCATCGATTAAAAAGTGCCAACTTTGTGATAGATTCGGTCGTAGTACCTATCTAAACGGAATATCAAATTCAAGCTTCCTGCGATTTTTTTATTTGAGATATTGTGTTCATATTCACTTTTTCTCAATCTCTCACAACATACGCAACACTCACACACTATGGGAAATTCACTATTATTATTTTTTTTTTTTAATTTAAGGCGCTGCAACATCTACAAGGCTGTGGAGCTGCTGTTGTAATCTGTGACAGAATCTACAAGTTCAGGTTGCCGTCTTCAAGTAGCGGATACCAAGCAGAACTGTATGCAATTCACATGGCACTGACTATTGTCGGAGGAATTGAGGGGCACATAGCGATATGTTCAGACTCAATGAGCTCCTTATACACTGTAAAACAAATCTATTCGAAGCACCCAATTGTACAGAATATCCATACATTCTTGTGCAACATGAGGCAGGAAGGAACTAATGTTGTCTTTGTTTAGGTGCCAGGGCACTCAGGTATTGCAAGGAATGAACTCGCTGATTTGGCTGCTAAAGAGGCGACAAATATGGAGACCACATTCGAGAGATACATGCCACTTGACGTGATAAATGATATTAAAAGGAAAATTCGTCAAGATTGGCAATTGGGACCTCAGTGAGTAATAACAAACTGAGGGAAATTAAGGGAATCGTAGCACCCTCCTACATAGGTAACAGGAGAGAAGAAGTGATGATAGCTCGACTGAGAATTGGTCATACCCGCGTAACTCACGGATACCTGATGAGTAGAGAAGTGGCCCCTAGATGTAACACCTGTAACTGCCCCTTGACAGTAAAACGTATAGTTCAAGACTGTCCTTTATACAGTAGATAGAGATTATTAAACTCTATTCCAAATAGAATACAGGAAGCTCTCGGTAATGATCTCAACAACATTAATAAGATTAGTACAGTAACTAAAAGATATCCGCCTATATGACGGAATATAGTTTTATAATTTTGATAGTTATTGTTGATTGTTGTAAAGTGTTGGATAGTTGCAATTGTGTATCAGTGCTAGTGAAGCCATTGGTTCTCTTATTAAATATTCATTGCGCGGTTAAATATTCATTGTGTTAAGTTACTTATTGTCAGTGATGTCTAGTTGTTTGTGTTTACATATTTGATTATCGAGCCATAGGGCATAATAACCAACAGGATCATTGCCATAAAAAAAAAAATCAATGGTCATTGGCGCCCGGAGCCTTCTCAGTGCACTACCGGCTTTTGGACAGTGATCTGTCGCTACACACAACACTGTCCATCATTAAACAGTGAGTGTACGCACTCGGACCTTCGAGAACCCGGGACCTCCGCGTGGGAGTCCAACACGCTAAGCACTGAGCTAATCCCTTCCCTTATTTTATTATGTATACTGACTTAATCAAGACCTACAATAATATTACAGGCTGTTTTGTTATTAAAGCATTTTAGTAACAATTAACGATGAAGATGTATTGTTGATGATGAAGTGAGCACATCGTAATTGTATTTTGTACATATACTTTGTACATTAACTATCAATAATACCTAAAATACCGGGGAAACTGTTACAGATTTAGCCCGCTTTTAAAGCATGTCTGAAAGCTGTGCTTATTGTTCATGCTCTGTACGTGTTAAACTATAGATAAACAACAAAACTGACAATAATTATCTTAATGTTCTCGTAATAGATTTAAATTTATTTCAGCAATTTAGTAAATTACTTTTGCTTAAAGCCATGGTTTCCAAACTGATTGAATTTTGGGCAAGACATTTGTTTACAACTTCCATAATTATAGTTTTCTGCTCTATCCGAACAGCAAAAGTCCCCCCAAAAATCGAAGTTGAGGTCATTTTTCGTAAAAAAAAAAACCATAATCTCTAAGATTAAATGCTCAACAGAAATACTCTGTAAGCAAAATTTAATATCTAATATTTCGAGCTAATTCTTTTTTGGCAAAATACCAAAAGTCTTCGGCTGGTGAAGATGGCAATAAGTTGCAAAAGTTGTATTTGGTGACATCACTAAAATTAAAATAGGTGACGTCTTTCTGTTTTGGGTCAGGTGATCAGTAAGGTGATGGATTCTCTGCTGTGCTCTTTAACGTAGTTCATTTAACGGAGTTTGTAAAATCCCACGATTATGTAGGGAATATATTCTGCAAATTATGGCAAGTTTAGCCAATAAAGAAATTAAGGAATTTCATATTTAGATTTATTAAGAGCAGTAGATTTCGATGAGTGGGACATGTAGAAAGGAACAGTGGAATAAAAAAGATTTCGGAAGCTAGGACGTACGATAAGAAGAAAAGAGGACGTCCGAGAAGAAGATGAAAAGATGACATAATGGCCGACCAAAAAAAGGTGGGAGTGAGGAAATGAAAGACCACGGTATTCTACTGAGACGAATGGAGAAGGCTTCAGAACTTTGGGCTGTAGTACCTGCGAAAGTAAAGTAACTGAGGTCTTCGAGCTTGCACCAAACCATATCATAATCATAATCCTTTTTTTCTCATAGATTTGATCTCATTTCTGGACCAAAAGCAAAAAACGCAATTAAGTCTACGTTTGCTGGCAAAAGAAGCACTAAAATGTTTCACACGTTTTGCACATCTTGCTGCTTCGTCAATAATAGATAGCAAAAGAAAAGTGATGTAGTTAAAACTGGACTCCATATCACTGTTTATGTCTGTAATAAAGACCCTAGATTCAAAAATGTCAGAAAAATAGACACATTATTCTATTATTTTTTGTTTTTTTTATAACGGAACAGTGACATTATTATAAAATCTTGAATGTTTCTACAGCGTTGTAGGGGTAGTGAACCCCCCCACTCTAGCGGAGAGAAACAGCCCCTCTCGCACAGAGAGGAGAGGTTCGGCCAGTGGATATATATATGAGAGAGAGAGAGACAGTCAAAATAATTCTGTTCAATTCAGTCTTACACATCAGACATCATTCTGTTGATTCATACTCCGTACATATCATTTTAGCCACGTCAGTCTGTCAGTTCAGTTCAGTTCTAAATTCTAAGGTGTAAAGTCCCCGGCAGTCAGTTATATATATATATATATATATATATACACATACATACATACATACATACATATATTAATTATATATCTTATAACCATCTTAAGGTGTTTATCTATCATCATCTACAACCAACATCTCCTCACAACACCCTTACAGCGTTAACATTGAAAGATGGAACCTTAAATTATAGTGAAATAACAGTTTAGAGTAATCACAAAGTCGCAGCTACTCTTGAAGTCCTACGAATTCCGGTTGTCAGATTTTGTCGGGAAACCATATCAAAATCGGATTACTTGATGATTCCTAAACGAAAAATGGAAGTTGGAATTTCTTCGATTTTTCTTTTGTTTTTGAATTATCCGGTACAAGCATGCACACGCACATACAAACAGACCATTCGTCAATAATTCAATTTTCGGAGACATGATAACGATAATAATTCTTACTCTTACAATATTAAAATTATATATTTTTATTCCGTTTAATAAAACATACCAAGCCGGAACTGTTTTTTTTTGTCTACAGTTTAGAAAACTTAAAAATTAATTCCCTGGAGAAAATTATACACTTCAAACCATCACAATATTTTTTTTTTCCACTTAAAATAATTAACTTTTTTCACAACATATATAATATATTATATTAATTAGAAATTTTTAGAAAACTAATGCCTTTGTTTATTTTTTTTTTTTTGTATTATACATGAATATATAAATTCAAAATAAATTACTATATTCATTATTGATTTTAAACTTCACATATAAACGGATTAACAATTAACTCAAGTTTTAATTGGTGTGAATTATTAATTACTCATAGGTAATTTATAAATTATTCAAATATAATTCTCCAATTATTTGCACTGCGTAATAAAAAATATATAATATAATTAATACTCCTTTCATTTTAATAATCATAATTTAATTAGCGGTAATTAAAATATAGGAACGATTTTAATAATTAAATATATAATTAAAAATATTTTATGTAATGAAAAAGTTTTCGTTTTTGACTGGTAGAAAGGATATGAAAAGTTTAAAACAATTAACGTTGTTTAAAAATATAAAAGGCGATTTCTGTTTGAATTTTTTTTTATATGAACACTTTTTATTTTATATAGTACAATTAGTAGAGAAATTTAAAGTTTGTAATGCTAAAAAATTTTGCATTAAACTCTTTATTATGAAGTAATATAAACATTCTTTTTTAATTCATGATTTTTCTGTTTAATTATTATTTTCTCTATTACTGAATAAGTAATTAAAAAAGAGTCAAAATCTCGATAGGAAGTGTTCACCGGAAATAAATGTTTTGGGTCCGTCGAATTGTAAAAAAAAAAAGTATTGTCCAGGAGTCTTCTTCTCGTATCTCAAGCTTTTGACCAAGTATGGCATGCTGAATAACTTTACAAGCTCAAGGGCAACCTTGTGTATCTGGTGTGAAACACACAGACAACTTTCTCTTACTCCAGTTCTCAAAATTATACTTGACAAATTTTATAGTTTGTTTATCAAATCTAATGATAATCGTCGAAAACTGAAAAAAAATGTTCAGTAAAAGCGCACTTCCGGTTTACTAATTTCCTTAAAACTCGGAATTTTGGCCATTTATTTATTTTTAATTAATTTTGTTTGGATGATAGAATTGTATAATCAACTATGATAGCACTGTAAAGAAAAACATAACCCCAAACCCTCCCCTAAAAGTGCTGTTAAATGAATATTCCCAGAGAAATGTTTTAAATAAAAGTTGTAGATCTTTGTATGTTTAGTTTATATTACAAGTTTCAAGGAAAATCGTCGAAACCATTTTTGAGAAAATTGCGAAAAAGTGAAAAAAAAAAATATTTAGTAAAGTGGTAAAGTAAACGTACTTCCGGTTATCCGAATTTTTTTCAAACTCGGAATTTCAACAACATATCCAATTATAGTTAATATTATTTAGATGATAGAATGGTCTAATAAACTGAAATAGCACTTTAGAGGAAAACCTAACCCCACCCCTCCCCCAAAAGTGCCCTTAAATGAATTTTCCCAGAGAAATGTTTCAAATAAAAGTTGTAGCTTGTTGTATGTTGTAGTTGATATAACAAGTTTGAAGAAAATCGTCTGACACATTTTTGAGATAAACGCAAAAAAGTAAAAAAAAAAACTAGTAAAGTGGTACTTTCGGTTGAGGAATTTTGACAGATAAGGTATAGCCAGATCCCATGGTGATACCTAAATGGAATATCAAGTTTCAACTTTCTGCGATTTTTCGTATTGAGCTATGCGGTTCACATAAACACACACACACACACACACACACACAGAGACCATTTGCAAAAAACCACTTTTTTGTACTCAGGGGACCTCAAAACGGATATTTCCGGTGAAAATTCTATATCGAAAATTTGACACGATTACAATACTTCCTCTTTCTTACTAGGAGTAAGAGAAAGTAAAAAGTGTCAAAATCTCGATAGGAAGTTTTCAAAGGAAATTAATATTTTGGCCTCCGAATTGTAAATAAAAAAAATAATAAAAAATAAAAAATAAAAAAAAAATAAAGTAAACTATTTTTAGATTTTTTTTCTCTTTCCCTCTCTGAAAAAATATGTCAACAACCAAATATTTTGCATAAAACTTCGATATTCCATTCTTTATCGCACCGTCGGACACGATAAAAAGGTTATAAATCCAATTTTCAAGATTTTCTTTAAATTTCGCAAACCAACAATTTCATTTTTCCTTCTTGATATTGTTTTCCAGTCCAATCTCCAATTTAATATACGTATAAACAATATTACTATTTAGGCGGCCAAACAATTTGGCTTAATCCTCCGTACAGTCATTCAATCCCACAATCCTCTGTTAATTCTTTTATTATATCGATCCTTAGTTAGACCAATCTTGGAATACTGTTCCCTCAGTCTAGCCTCCATACCCATAAATCTCTTATTCTCTTACACCAAAACGTTGCGGAAAAAATGCTTCAAATACTTTCATTTCTAATTTGTATTCCCTGAAATAGAACTTAATTATCCTATTTATTAGGCAACATTAAAATATCCACCTTGGAATGCCACAGAAAAAATCCAGATATTACATGCCTCTATAATGGGTATGATGAAGGAGATAAATTGCTTTGGTTTAAGATTAATCAACTAGAAATAGCTGAACACTATATAATGTTATTAGTGACACTGACTGCCTGGACTTTACATTAAAATAACAGAGAATGGTAGAGAGGTAAAGAGTAAGGTGGTAGATGACACGTTGTGACTGCCGAGAGAACTCTTTATAGCAGAGTTCTCCCTGAATATTGTCCCGTGGCCGTATTTAAAAAGTTTCTCCCATTCTAGTCTGCCTAAGCTAGAGGTGGCCCTGTTATATTTGACTCACTTTTTCTCTGCTATGGTGTAATGTGTACAACTTTGGACGAATTAATAAACGTAAACTGTATCAAAATATATTCTTGTTATATATTTTATGATTGTAAAGTAAGGAATTTTTCCGATGTATATATTTATAAATTTGGGTTTTTTAAAGGTTGGAAGGCACAAAAGAAACAGTTAGTTGAGTCAGAGATACCTGGCCTACCCCTAATCACTACATTTATTTAGGACAAAGGGAATTTCCCTCTTCTCACTTTCTCCGGGGTGGCGGTAGAATATATAAAGTGGACCCTTTTAGGGAGGGAGGTCAGTTCAAAATTTGTACTATAAAAAGAGTGAAGTCTGTCATTAGAAAAAGCCATGTTACAGTAGTGAGTGGTGGAAGGGCCCCAAGAAACCCAACCTTCTTCAAGTCAGAAGATATGTAAAATATGTAAGTTTTATAAAAAGCAGTTTCTCCTAAATGACAAGAACTTACGTTGTTGTATCTCAATATTGTATTTATTAATTTTTGACATATACTTTTTATTTTAATTATATATTTTTTGAATCTATATATTTGTTTTTCATTTTCTCCAACTTCTGTATAAACACAGACCTCATAATATCTCTTCAGAGAAGATTTAAATTATAAATTATAATTATTTAATTATTAATTAAATTTACCCCCCAATAAATCATATTACAATGGATTCCTCTCTTCGGATCCTGTTACAGCCTCCATAAAATCTTCAACGACATCTTAGTCTATTTATCTAGTTATTCTACTTAATTTCCCTAATTAATCTCTCAGTGCCATCCAAATATTATCTCAGACACACAAATACATTCTCCACCAATTATCATAGTGAAAATTACAGATTTTTTTTTTCACCAATCGAAAGCTTTAGCAGGCTGGCAAATGCCAGCCAAATCAGGATGACCACATCCAGATTGATTTGTTCCATGAAGGCCTGAGGCTCCTTTATTAACAGAAACATAATGATTTCTTTACAGCAAAAGTCCCCCCAAAAATCGAAGTTGAGGTCATTTTTCGTAAAAAAAAAAACCATAATCTCTAAGATTAAATGCTCAACAGAAATACTCTGTAAGCAAAATTTAATATCTAATATTTCGAGCTAATTCTTTTTTGGCAAAATACCAAAAGTCTTCGGCTGGTGAAGACGGCAATAAGTTGCAAAAGTTGTATTTGGTGACATCACTAAATTAAACAGATTTTTTTTTTCACCAATCGAAAGCTTTAGCAGGCTGGCAAATGCCAGCCAAATCAGGATGACCACATCCAGATTGATTTGTTCCATGAAGGCCTGAGGCTCCTTTATTAACAGAAACATAATGATTTCTTTACTTTAAATTATTGCTGTTTATTTTTATATGCAGACATCATATATATTTTTTTTTTTAAATTATTTCACACGATTTTAATTATTTTTATGCTAGAATATTTCACGCGAGATATATTTATGTAATAGGATACGAAGAGAAGGATCTAAAGCAGAGAGAGAGAGACACACACACACATACACACACACAAAAGTTGACAGTCTCACTCACTAGTGTAGGCCAGACTAGAGTGGGAGAATCTGTTTAAATGCAGCTGAGTTAGCTGTACGGGAGAATCTTCCAACAGTCTTGCAAGAGTTCATACAGCAGTCACAATGCGTCAACAACCTTTCTCTTTACTCACTCTAAATCTCTCAGTACCATTTTATGTATTCGTGTAAAGCCCAAACAGAATGTGTTACTTTCCTTATCATACAGTGTTCAGCATTACTTCCAGTTTATTATCTCTCAAACCCAATTTCTCTCCTCCTCATACCAGTTATATTTATTCAAGTTATATTATACTTATATTACACTGTCATCAAATATGCAAATAAAACAGTCATTTCTGAAATAAACAAAACAAAAAACGACTCTTTCAAGAAGATGAAATAGATTTGGCTTTTAACTTGATCTAAACTGTAATAGATAATAGAAATAATGTTCGATTTACTTTTAAAATATTAAAAGTAATAAAATATAAATACTTGTATCTGAAAATGAAGGAAATAGAGATTTTTCTTGATAAAAATTATTGCTGGTAAAGATGGTTGGAGGCAGTAAAGTATAAAGCAATTATCAGAATGGCCGTAGTACGGACACTTGGCAAAAAATATCTTTATATTGAGAGTTTGAAATAGCCTAGTCGTTTTATCACAAAGCCATTAGTTTAGTTTTTCTAGTTTGGGCAAAGACAGAACAAACAGACCAAATAAAACAAACTTTATACGGTCTTTTATATGAATTGTGTGCCCATTTTTCATTTGACTTCTAAACTCTATGGCATTTAAATTGAATGAATGTACAGGCGATAAAAAAAAAAAAATGTTAATAGCTCTTAAGATGGATAGTTAGCACCGTTATATCGCTTGAAATATAATTGAAGCACCAAAGAAAAAGAATTTACAACCGAAGAGGACTTTGTTGATGGAAGTAGAAGAAGAAGTAGATTCGTGCTTAGTTGAAAGTCACGTTAAATTGTATAGAGATGTTGGCGAAGTGTGATAAAGATAGCATAATGATACAGACACGTCCTATAAGAAAGACAGACTCTTAAACGAGTGTGCTATATGATAGTGGGTGCGCATATAACGAACATTAAAAAAAAAGGCTAAATTATCTATTCCTTCATACATTCTCTCCACCTTGAGGAATATATTCATAAATATAGGTAATAACAAATATCGCATAACATAACTGATGTTTATGTAGAAATTATGAATTCCTAGTGTGTTATTTCTGGAGCTGGTATTTCATATCTATCAATTAATTTTTTTTATAAATTCTAGTCTATTTTTAATTCATTTCTTCTTCTTTTTTTAAATTCAAATTTCACTAAATAACAAATTTTCATAGTTTGCGATCTTTTCCTACTTTCCATTTAAATCACGGCCTTCTATTACGGTGTTTATTGCATTTTAATTGAAAACTGTCTCCAAATTTGAAATTTTGTCAGCAATTACTTCTAATTCTGAAGGCGCCACGATAGGTGAAAGGTCAGAGTCGCAGACCGCAAAGCTTGACTGACCTTAGACCTCCAGTAATGTACATAATATGTTCGCGCCGTTCTTGTCCACGACTACTGCTCAGCAGACCAGCTCCATTAGCTACTTCAAGGGTTCATCTGTAATGCATCTCTCCTTCCTGAGTGAGACGTTCTAGAACCTCAGGATGCAGCCAGGAATTCCCTTGTCCTTTTTCAACCGAATTCAGAATCGGCTTGGGCAGAGTTAAATGGACTTTTAAGGACATAAATTTTGTTCCAATGATACCCCATAAACATAAACTATGTATAATGACATATTCAAAATCAGCGTAAAGCTTTTTTTCTTTACAAATTAAGTGAAAAATGCAAATCGGAAATATTCTCAGCCAAGGAACCCATCTTGTTTATTAAAGTTCAATCTTTGGTTACAAAATTTAATTCTTACCACATTTATTTTATTGTAATTTTTATTTTTATGTTGATTGGTTTTTGAAACTGAAAAAAATCTATTTAGTAAAATGTTACTTCCGTTTAACGAATGTTCTTCAAAATGTAATAGGATCCGAAGAGAGGGATCCAAAGCAGAGAGAGAGAGAGACAGTCTCACTCACTAGTTTAGGCCAGACTAGAGTGGGAGAAACTGTTTAAATACAGCTGTCAACCATAGGAGGAAGTCTACCGACAATCTTGCAGCAGAGTTCATACAGCAATCACAACGCGTCATCAACCTTTCTCTTTACCTCACACTACCATTTTATATATTTTAGTGTAAAGTCCAGGCAGTTTGTGTTACTTTTCGATTATACAGTGTTCACCCATACTTCTAGTTTCTTTATCTATCTAACCCATTTTCTCTCCTTCTGAAACCCATTATAAAAACCATATTGTCGGATCTTCTGACAGTATTTAAACTAAATATCAAGTCTGAACTTTCTGTGAATTTCTCCGTTAAGACTTAGGCTGACCAAACACACACACACACAGACCAATTTCTAGGAATTATTTTTACGGACTCAGGGGACCTCAAAATATATATTACTTACTTACTTATTCTCTTCCTCTTCTACCTTGCAATGTAGAGGATTTGCAAAAGAGTAGCCATCCGTCTCTATAACTGGGCATTGATTTAGCCTTGCCTACTGTCGTGTCACTTTCCCCTAGGCATTCTGTAATATTATCTAGCCAGATGATTCTTCTTCTTCCTCTTGGTCTCTTCCCAGTACAACTGGCTTCATAGGCTCCTTTAGGATGCCTTGCATGTTCCATCCTTATAATATGCCCAAACCATCTTAGTTGGGTGCGTCTGATTCGCTCCACAATCGCTCCACAACCCAGATTACTCCTAATAGAATTCCTGACTCGGTCCCTTCTTGTCTTACCCTCCTTTCGGCGGAGGTATCGCATTTCCGCCGCTTGTAGACGGCTTTCGCAACTTCTCGTGAGGGCCCAGGATTCACATCCATATTTGAGGGTTGGGAGGTATATTGAATTAAAAATCCTTAGCTTCGTTCGCTTAGAGACCTCTCTTTTGCTAATGAATTTTTGGTTGATGGCTTGGAAGAACCATCCAGATGCCGCACACCTTGCATTCATCTCGTCTTTAACCTTGCCATCTGAGCTAATCCGAACACCTCAGATTTTGAATACTTATAGACGCCCACTTGTTCGAGTGGTTTTGTCTTTATCCTTATTTTATCAGGACAAAATATATATTACCAATGAAATTTCTATATCGAAAATTCGACTAGTTTGCAATTACTTACTCTTATAGAATTATGAGACACTAAAAATACAACTAATTTGATAATATAACCGGGAAATTGTACTTATTTCGCCCCCACGCATTTTGAGTTTCATTAATATCATAGAAAACTCGAAATCAATGGGTTAAAAATCCATTAGCATGAAGTTGTTGAAACTATTTCAAATCATTAGGGACGGTAATTTTTTTTGTTTTGTTAAATTTGACAGGTTTATTATTAAATTAAGAATAATTAATTTTATATGAAGTTCATGAGTTTGAACACGCTCATCTATTATTGTAAAAACGGATAGACAAAATACATAAATGATTAACTGAAAAATCTTTATGAATGAACCTTGACATTCACCCACAATGTCAAAGGTTATTATTCCAGTTGGAGTAAGTTTAAAATAAAACTGACACACAATTTCCGACATGTGTGATTGCAACCCAGTATACGTTAGAATCCAAATCAATATTTCTGTTTTGGTACCCTATCAGATGGATATCAAATTATTATATTAAATTAACCTTTTGTATTAAAGTGTCACAAGATTAGACTACCTTCCTCTAAGTATTTTTTATTTTATTACTTCACTAATAATTTGATTACCTTCTTAATAATTGGATATTATGTTATCTTAGAGTTACTCCTCATTGTAAGAATAAGGACAAGAAATAATATAAAATTTTACTGGTTAGAAATAACCCACTGTTTGGAAGAACAATCCATACATTGGATGAAGTACCACTTTAAGCCTTCTTAGAAGTTTAACTTTGCAACTTTCCCAGGATTTCTGAATAAATAATATTCATAGAAATAGTGTTTCAGATATGGTGATGGCTTATAGATATATCCACCTATATAGAGAGCTCCCGGCCCCCCTGACTGCCTACCGCGGGCCAAGCTGCAGTGTGTGTGAAACCACTTCACGAACAAGTGTTCAGTAATAAATTTTTTTCAGTAATCGTTTCAGCAATTTAGAATATGTATATAAAATGTTACCTTGGTTCTATAAATGGTTATTTTTTAAATTGTCTAAAACTGGTTCGGAATATTTATAAATGGCCACCCACACTACGTGTTATACATTATTTTAAAGGTCTCAAGAGCAGCCTGTTCAGGGAGCTCTAGACAAAGCCATATTTTAGTTAACTTTTTCAAGGTATTTAGAAAAATAGAATTTAACAGAACTAAACCTACCCCTTGGTTCCTCTTTTTAAAAATAATAAATAGAAAATCAAGTTCGAGCTATTTTATACAGCTTACACACAAACAACACACACACACACCAAACCATTAGCTATATTTATATAATTCTATTATATTGTAATTCAGCTATAGCAGCATAAAGCGGCAGCTTTGCGGGCCCCTCTGAGGCTTGCTTTAAACAATTCTTTGGGGAACAAATGATAAAAATCACTGGAAAATGGGGAAATGATTATTGGAAACTTTCGGGAATGGATTAAGCGGTTCCGACACGACATGATAAAAAAAAGTGACATAAAATCGTGAGTTAAAAACGTGACATATTTTTAGCTAATCTTTTTATATCTGTAGGGTACATTATATATATGCGAGTGTGGTTTGTGTATCTATATTTGTGAAGCTAATATTTATTTATTTATTATAATATATATATATATATATAGGTAATGCCTATACTACAGTAATACAAGATATATTCTTAATATGGTTAACAATAAAATATTTACAGTTTTACCCAGGAAAATGTGATAAATGAAAATGATAGGATTATGCGACTATAGTTAGTCTATGAAATTTAAAGACTATCGTTGGAACCATTTCCGAGAAAATCGTTAAAAACTAAAAGAAAAAAAAATTGCATTCAATTAAGTCGCAATTTCGATTGATCGTTTTGAATTCAAACCTTAGCGTATCAGATGCGGTGGCTCAAGTTTGAGCTTTCTGCGCGCTTTTTGTTTCGAGATATCTTGTTCATACACACTCATTATTCGCTAAAAAAAATTTTGACTCAGAGAACGTCAAAATTTGAAACGATGTAATCTCGAATTTGAAACGATCAGAATACTTCCTTTTACTAGGAAAATGGAAACAGTCAGAAAGTCTAAATTCAATAAAGCATTTGAATTTCCCAGGGATCCGGATATGAAAGTTTCTATCAGAATCTCAGAAATACCATTAATGAGATAAAGAAATTGAGCACTTTAAAGATAGAGTTTCTGTAGCAAAATTTGGCTTAAACAGAATGTGGAATCACTTTCTTTCACTAAATGAAGTTCCTCTAATGGCCAAATATCGTGTATACAATAGTGTATTACGTTCCATAATCTGTTATGCTGCTCAAGTTTGGGGCTACCTACGTTTTGAGATTTTAGAGCAATTTCAGAGGTATTTCCTCAAAAAAGTTGTTTGCACTACCTTCTACTGGCTCCTTCTTACATTCTGCATATTGAAACTGGTTAGACCTGGTTTACATTTATACTTTGAGCCTCCATTTTAAATTTTGTTTAAAGATCTTGCCTGTCATCGACAATCACTTTTCCTGAATTGTAACCTGTGAAATTGTAAAATAAAATATACTTTGGTTCAAAGAATGGTCTAACTTAACCCTAAAGTACGGGTTGGGAGTCTCAATTCTCTGCGCTTTTGCAAACAATAAAACGGGTTAGTTTGGAGGAGTTTGTGAATTGCGCCATGAGCTCGGAGCGTTTTGTTTTATACAGGTCTTTATTAGATACGAATGGTAGTATATTTTATGTTGACTCTGATACCCAACTAAAGCTTTCAGATGTAAGGAGGCTTTTCAAACTGAGAAGTGAATGAATTTATTTAAACTATGTACCATGGGTTGATAGACTGGAATACAAGGAAAAATGAACAAAGTGCAATTCAAATGTCAAGGGAGGATCTGTATCATTTTCTGTGTGAGTGTCCTATCTTATCCGAATTTCGTCTGAGATGCTTGGGTGCGAAATTTGATTCAATTCTAATAATCAGCTCAATTTATAATAGATTCTTTGCGAAATGCGGATACTTGCACCAATTTGCTTAAGTATACCAGACAGCCTGGCATTATAGATTTAGCCTCATTAAAGAATTTAATTTTTGATTTATAATTTACTCTCTTTTAATTTTTAGCATTACTTTTATTCCTTGTTTGTGTCTATTTTTATTTGTATTTTTTATTGCTAGTATACTATTTTTTTTTGTCATTTTCTATTATAATTATTTTTTGAAATATAATTTTTTTTTTTAATTATGAACTCAATACCAAACTCTGGCAGACGGTGTTAGCCATGCCTTCTGTACTTTGTACAGTTTATTTGTTTATGTATATTTCGCAAATAAAGTACAATTATTATTATTATTATTATTATTTTTGCGCATCGACAGCTAAGGTCATTAGCGCCTTCCGAATAATTTTTTCTTCTCGATCCGTTTACTGCTCAGTCATGATGGCACATGTTCTACTGGTTTTCCTTTATGGCATCCAACACAATACTTTGACCAGCAAGGTATGGTAGAGCCTAAGGATATCGAACATGGTTCCGCACATCTCCTCTTACACCATCAAACCAGTTGACGAGGGGGAGTGCGGATACCTAAACAGTGCCATCCTTTGTAAAAACAATACATAGCGGGGCAAGTGCTCTTCTGAGGATTGCCCCTCAAAATAATCTTATATAATAATTTTTCACATATTGTTTGTATATTTTCAGAGGTTTTATATAACTAAGGAAATTGAAATCAATATCTACTGGACTCAACTCATTACTTTATATTATCTTCCTTGTTTGGTGGATATTTGCATTCAGGAGAAGTATTTCTATAAATATTCCTTCCCCTGGAATTTTTCCTAGATCTAACCGGGGCGTAGTACTTTCATAAATATTCCTACACCCCTTAAAAAATAGCTAGAAATCTAAAACATATATACACTATTTACACTCACTCATGCTATCATTTACTCCAATAAAACGTGCAAACTAATAAATACATTCATACAAATAAATACATTCTTACTAATAAATATATTCTTACTAATAAATACATTTATACGAATAAATACATTCTTTATTACCTTTTAGTATATTATTTACTGAAGAAGAGATAATAGCTTGTAATGGGATCAGAATCATTATGGATTCATAGGATCCGGAAGAGCGGAGAAACACAAAATGAATCAAAAAAGTTACTTACTCCCCACCTAGGCCATACTAGGAAAGGACAGTTCTATTCATATAAATAGAGCGACAGAGTACAGTTTACGACCAGTTAACAACCAGTCAGCAACCTTCAACTACCTTCTCATCACTCAGTCTATCTCTATATACATCTCTCAACTTCTATTGTAAATTCCTTGCAGTTTGTGAGTCCCTTCCATTATACAGTGTACGGCATTTATTCTAGTTGATTTCTATAAAATCCATTCTCTCTTATTCTCACATCCATTATAAGCTGAACAAATTGGAGTAAACGAGGATGCAGTAATTCTATATCAAATATTATTTTTTTCAATTGCGCGACAAAACTGAATAATGAAAAATTTCATCATAATTGAATATTAAGCCGATTTAATGCTACTGTACTGTTTTATCTCAGGATTAATATTGAGGAAGATTATGGCGTGTGAATAACAGGTTTTTAAGCAGGAGATAAAGTCTACTATATTTATTTATTGTTTATTACAATCTACGCCGTATTTTGCTACCTATTATTTTCGTTTTTGAAAAATTTTAATAAATGTATAATAAAATAACAATAGTCTATAATAAATGAAACCAAACTTAATATTCATTGTCAGTACAAATGTATACAAATTTATTTAAGCAATTATTTTAGTGACTCAATACTTCCTTTAATTTTTAATTTAGTCATCATTTTTCACGGATAGTAAGCAAAAAATCAGAGCACGTAATTATTAATTAATTCAACTTCATTAGAATATAACCTTTTTAAAATAAAATACGGCCAAGCTGTATTATTTTTATTGTTAACAAAGGAATTCCCAATTATAGTTTTTTTCCTTCTTCTTGTTTTAATTGAAAACAATTCTCAAGAATATAAATAAATTTATTTTAATAAAGAAATTATATCTAAGATTCTCTGATAAAGTAACATGTCCTGTATCACCACAGTTAATCACAAAATTTACGAAATTTTAAATTTAAAAAAAAAGTGTTTTTCTATTTTCTCTTACTTTTTCTCACTTGAGAATGAAAAAAAAATGAAAAAGGTTTTTAGCGAATGATCTGTATGTTAGTGTGTGAACAATATGATTACTAAATGATTTTTACTTTCTCTTACTCCTAGTAAAAGGAAGAATTGAATCGTGTCAAATTTTCGATATCGAGTTTTCACCGGAAATATCCGTTTTGAGGTCCCCTGAGTCCAAAAAAGTGGTTTTTAGCAAATGGTGTATGTGTGTGTGTGTGTGTGTGTGTACGCGCGTATGTGAACAGCATAGCTCAAAAGTGAAAAACCGCAGAAAGTTGAAACTTGATATTCCGTTTAGTTATCACCATGGAATCTGACTGTACGTTATCTGTCAAAATTCCTCCGGAAGTACCACTTTATAGTTTTTTTTTTTTTACTTTTTGCGTTTTTCTCAAAAATGGGTCCGACGATTTTCTTTAAACTTGGAACATCAACCACACATACAAAGAACTACAACTTGTATTTGAAACATTTCTCTGGAAAAATTCATTTAAGGGCACTTTTGGGGGAGGGGTGGGGTTAGAGTTTCATTTAAACTACTATTTCAGTTTATTAGACAATTCTATCATCAAAATAATGTTAATTAGAATTAAATATGTTGTTGAAATTCCGAGTTTGAAAAAAATCGGATAACCGGAAGTGCGTTTTACTTTACCACTTTACTAAATGATATTTTTTCATTTTATCACAATTTTCTCAAAAATGGCTCCGACGATTTTCTTGAAACTCCGTATTTATACTAAACATACAAAGTTCTACAACCTTTATTTGAAACATTTCTCTGGGAAAATTCATTTAAGGGCAGTTTTAGGGGAGGTGTGAGGTTATGTTTTTCTCTAAAGTGCTATCATGGTTGATTATACAGTTCTATCATCCAAACAAAATTAATTAGAAATAAATAGATGGCCAAAATCCCATTATTCAAGGAAATTAGTAAACCGGAAGTGCGCTTTTACGGAACAGTTTTTTTCAGTTTTCGACCAATTTCATTAAATTTGGTACACAAACTATAAAATTTGTCAATTATAATTTTGAGAACTGGAGTAAGAGAAAGTTGTGTGAGTGTTTCACACCAGAGTTTTTTTTTTTTTTTTTTTTTTTTTAATTGTTCGTGTTTTTCATCGTAAACGGTTCCCACTATTTTCTTTTAAGGTCGTTTACTGTCAACATATATTAATACCTATCGCTTGTATTTGAAAGGAAAATTGATTTTTTGAGAGGTTCAGTGGGAACTATAGATAAATGAAATGTTAAAATATTTCTATATGCAAAAAAAACAAAAAAACAACATTTTTCATCGCTAGTCTTGCATTAAGATATATATATGTGAAGTAATCCATAACTGAGGTTGCAATCTCTAATCAAACCGGCTATGTATTTGTGCCTATTCAATGGAAAGGTTTATCAAGAAATTGTATATAGGAAATTGTAGAGGTTACCTGACTATCCAGTTGCTATGGTTACACAATAATACAATAACCTGGTAGAAGCTTTCAAACCTCAAAAACGATGACAGATGTTACTGTCAGCTGAAAATCAAATTCAGAAATTCCAGGGAAATTACTTTAACTCTATGTTATCAGTTATACTAGTAATAAAACATGATAATAGTATTTTTCATATGATAATAGAGTCGTCAAGTCCTATGAAGGAAATGCAGGATATTATTATTGCGCAGAAGAATGAATTATTTACTTCTGAATGTTCAATTTTTACGGTTCAACAGTTCACTTAGTTGAATAATATGAGTTGACGAGTTAAAAACCAAATGGTGTGAAAAGTTCATACATTTTTCTCTGCAAATTACATTCGCCAACAAATTTTGAATTTTTTTTATTTTTACTTTACCGTTTGTATTCAATTTATTTTCGTTTATTTATTATAATAGCAACAGCAAAAATAAATTACTTCTAACAAATCACGTTTCGAAAAAATTTACTTAAAAACATTAAGCTTTTTCGTAAACGTAATAATAGACCTGATATTACAATTAATTAGAACGTCTTCTTCTTCACATTTCTCTTGTATATTCAGTTTTGGAACTTTCTGACAGCAATGACCCTAACAGTAATCAAGTGGGAATATCTTGATGAAATCGCTCTCAATTAAAAGAATGTTTCAATAAATTTTTAGTGACATTATTACTAAATAATGGCCTTTGCCTTTATGTCTTTCCATTCACATCATCATTTTTGCTTATTGTGTTATAAATAAGTTGTAATTATCAGCAACAATATTTAAAAAAAAAAAAAATGTGCAGTTGATGCAATCGTACATTTGGGTATGCTGGTGTAGTGGTTTGAGCATGAACTGGGAAGTTTCCAGTTCGAGTCCCGCGCGTATAACTGCTAAATTTTATATTCATTTAAAAAATGTTAATAATAAAGTATATGGTTCCACTGCCGTCCACAACACCTAATTTAGTAGTTGGACGTTAAGCCAGCCTGAAAAAGTAGGCAATTACTTTATTTACAACTTTTGCAATCGTACATTTTACCGGAATCTTCCAAAAATCAAAGTTATAAATTTTGGCACTGCGTATTTAGTATACGAACTTTAAATAAAATCGTTAAAGTTGCTTCGCAAAACATTTTCGGTTAAGTCGTATTCTATTTGACTGATCTAACCTCAAATTAGTATCGGAACTACCTAATCAGAATATCAAGTTCGAGCTTGCAATTTTTCCTTGTTTGAGAAACTTTATTCACTGGGTCGTAGGAAGAATAAATAGTTTAAAGGTCGCCTTCGTAACTTAACTCCCAAAGTAACGTATTTTTATATATTATGTGCACTTAGCATACCAGGCTTAACTCTTCACTGGAGCTGGCTGGTGGTTAGACACAATACAAAGAACAGCACCACACAATACATTGTGTTCATAATTCAATCCGTTACAGTTGGTGAAAAATAAGGTACCATAAGGCAAATATTAAAAATGGATTCTATGCTGAGTTAGTTTTTGATAAGTTTACAGTTGATAGTACAAGGGGAATTTGTTCGTAGGCAAACTAGATCGAACTTTAGTTAATTATTTTGCTAAAGATAATTTCATAAATTAAATGAAAAGAAAGGTTATTTTTAATTTAAGGATCAATAAATTTGTTTATTCAATTGTTGAATTTAATCAAAATTAGAGACAAATTACGACATTTATATTTTATATTTTACATTTTGAATGTTGTAACATTCAAGGATATTAAAAAAAAAATAAAACTTAAAACATAATGCCATTTATTTATTATAAAGTTAAATATATAGTTTAAAGTAGATAAGTTTTTGACGTATTGTGAGTGTACTTCGCGAATATTTAATGAAGTGAAAGGAGGCGAAAGCTAGTTTCTAACTTGCTTGAGAATAGTCGACTGAAGGTCACCAAGAGTACATAACTTAACCATTAGTAAGTTCTCACTTGGTGATGGCCTCAACACTCAGCTAGTAATAATGTATATATATATTTTCCTATCTGTAATTAATTAATAAACTTGTATTGGGAATAACGCTGTATTATTTTGTCTTACTACTCCTAATAAAAGGAAGTATTGCAATCCTTCGAAACTGTTTTTAGCTAAATCTTTTAGTATATGTGTGTGTTTTAACAGAATGTCACAAAAACGAAACATTGTAGGAAGCTCAAACCACCAGTTTAGTTTTATTAGAGACGGAGATTCAGTTTAGATTAGAGGCGGGCAAAATCCATCAAAAGGCCACCACTTTTATTTGAAACATTTGCACCGGAAAATTTATTTTCTACAGATTCTGGAGGGAACAGTAGCGTTACGCTTAAAGTCCATTTCAGTAAAAGTAAAAAAAAAACTAGGAGTAAGAGAAAGTAAAAAAATCTGGTATGAAACACTCACACAACTTTCTCTTAATCCAATTCTCAAAATTATAATTGACAAATTTTATAGTTTGTGTACCAACTTAAAGGAAATTCGTCGAAAACTGAAAAAACTGTTCAGTAAAAGCGCACTTCCGGTTTACTAATTTTCTTCAACCTCAGAATTTTGGCCATCTATTTATTTCTAATTAATTTTGTATGGATGATCGAATTGTATAATCAACCATGATAGCACTTTAGAGACAAAACGTAACCCTACCACTCTTCAAAAGTGCCCTTAAATGAATTTTCCTAGAGAAATGTTTTAAATAAAAGTTTTAAACCTTTGTATGTTTAGTTTATATTAGAAGTTTCAAGAAAATCGTCGGAGACATTTTTTAGAAAATCTCGAAAAAGTGAAAAAAAATCATTTAGTAAAGTGGTAAAGTAAACGCACTTCCGGTTATCCAATTTTTTTTGAAACTCGGAATTTCAACAGCATATTCAGTTCTAATTAATATTATTTAGATGATAGAATTGTTTAATAAACTGAAATAACACTTTAGATGAAAACCTAACCCCACCACTCCGCCAGAAATGCCCTTAAATGAATTTTCTCGGAGAAATGTTTTAAATAAAAGTTGTAGCTGTTAGTATGTGTAATTGACATACCAAGTTTGAAGAAAATCCTTGGAGCCATTTTTGAGAAAATCGCAAAAACATAAAAAAAGCAACTTGTAAAGTGGTACTTCCGGTTGAGGAATTTTGACAGATGACCCACTGTCGGATCTTATGGTGATAACTAAACGGAATATCAAGTTTGAACTTTCTACGATTTTTTGTTTTTGAGCTATGCTGTACAATACACACACACACACACACACCATTTGCTAAAAAATCTGGTGTGAAACACCCACACAACTTTCTCTACTCAGTACTCAAAAGTTAATATTGAACAAATTTTATATTTAGTGTACAATTTAATGAATTTCGTCGAAAGTGAAAACACTGTCCCAGTAAACTGTCCGGTTTACTATTTCCGTGCACCCGGAATTTTGGGTCCTCGATTCATTTCTAGTTATTTCAATTTGGATTGACCGAATTGTATTAATCAACTGTGATAGCATTTTAAAGAAAAACATAACCCCCCTCCCCAAAAGTCCCCTTAAATGAATTTATCAGGGAAAAAGTTTCAAATAAAAGTTGTAGCTCTTTATATGTATAGTTAACAATGCTGGTTTAAAGAAAATCGTTGGAGCCATTTTCGAGAAAATGCCAGAAAACTGAAAATTATATTTCAGTAAAAACGCACTTCCGGTTATCTATTTTTTTTCAAACTCGGAATTTCAACAACATATTTAATTCTAATTAACATTATTAGATGACAGAATTGTCTAATAAACTGAAATAGCAGTTAAGATAAAATCCTAACCACCTCCCCCGAAGTGCCCTTAAATGAATTTTCCCGGAGAAATGTTTCAAATAAAAGTTGTAGCTCTTTG
>JAAEAF010009356.1:0-39918 GCA_011037195.1 Triatoma infestans
GTATGTGTGTGTGTGTCTCTCTCTCTGTGTGTGTGTGTGTGTGTTTGGAAAATAATTCAGAAACGAAAAATCTCAGGATCCTCCAACTTGCTATTCCGTTTAGGTACCACCATCGCATGTAACAGTAAAGTTTTTGGTTAAAGTCCAATTAAACCGGAAGTACTACTTTACTGATTGTTTTTTTTTTTTCACCAATTTTCTTTAAAAATCTTGTTTAAACAATTGTCTTTACTATCACTTCTATTTCAAACTTTTTTCCGCAAGAAAATTGACTTTAGCAGATTTTTGAACATTAAGGCTCACTTCTAAAATTCTAAACTAATTTTTACTCCTCATAGTACTCATTTGTCTTGCTCCTATTAAGAGGAAGTATTGCGATCTAGGTCAAATTTTCGAAATTGTATTTTTACCGGAAATTCAAATATTGAAAACTTGGTATTCCGTTTAGATATTACCACACGTAACAATGTTTCGGGAAAAAGCCTTCTTCCGGAAGTGCGACGTATTATTGAATAAATTTTTCAGTTTTTTTGCGCCTGTGTCGAAATCGGCTGTAACGATTTCCTTTAATCCACTTCACTACCTATCTCTTTTATTTGTAATATTGTTTCCAAAAAAAGAAGTTGATTTCAGATAATTCTGCGGAATTTGTGGCGTTGAATTATGTTTTTTTGTTTGTTTGTTCAGTGTTGGCGCGGCTTAACGGACCGTAAATAATGTAATCACGCTTTATCTATTTACCTGAGTAGGTATTTGTCCCGCACCATCTCTGCATTTAATTTTAGGAGAAATGAATAAGATTTTAATTGAAACGAAATTTGTCATTTTATATAATCTAATGATCGTATACAACCATAAGATGTTTTCCATATCAGAATTTATTTTATTTGTTTATTTTTTTTAGAGCTACTAATTGGGATAGTAGCTTTTATGTCGTACAAAATATATTGTTATCCATTGTCTGTATTTATGTGTAACAATAAATCCGTTTCAACGTTTAGTTCAACTTCATTTCTGTTTAAGCCAAATTTGTTTGAATTATAATTTTTAATAATACAGTAAGTAAAAAACATTGTGTAGGTGTTTCCTCTCAGATTTTTTTTTTTGTTAATGATAAATCGATGAAATATCGATAACAAGATCGATGATTGTTCGTTGAAAATGTACAACCTTAGGCAATTTTTTTTTTTAGTTGATTAGTTATAAGTTGCACATATGGAAGGTGAACTATGGATTCCCTGGGGGCTGTATATATCCTTCCTACTCTCCTCTATAGACGTAGAGTATACTCTTCCTCTACACACAGTCATTCTCACTGTTTTAATAAGGTTTTTTTATGTAAATTCCTTCTAGTATATTTTATGTAGAACCTTGTTAATGTTTATGTATAGTAATTTATATAGTTAAAGAACTATTTTGTCCATATAAATACGTTTATATAGGAACGCTTTTTTATTTTATTTTTAAATACGTCATTTAAGGTATTTAATTTGTTTGCTTACGTGTATTTGAATAATGCTTTTCCAATGACTACACTCTCGTGAAATACACGACTTTCGCTTGTTACTGTATTGCATAATTATAATTGAAATATTTTTTCCAATCTTGGAACGTATATGAAATAGTTAATGACTTCAATATTATCAGAGAAGGGTGATGTTTGAGTAAAGAAGTATTTTGATTACAAATATATTCAAAAAGTGGAGTAGTTTTTGTTGATTTCAAATTTGTTTTAGACAGTGTAAAGCCCCATACAGCTTACTGCCCGGTGATGGTTTGGAATATGGACCAATGGCAGCCCTTTTCCTCATATTATAAATCATTTTAAAGTTCTCGCCAAGAGCCCTCCAAATTGATTGAATCGTGATCACCCCAGAGCCAAAAAATGAGTTTTCTTGGAAAAATAGAGCTGTAGAGAGTGTGCAAACAATGTTTAAAGAAAATTCTTTAAATTTCCGCCAGTATAATTTTTGAGAGATTTTGTCTTATAGAATTGTCTCATTAGCTAATTTTTTTTTTTTTCTTAATTCAGGGACCATTCAGTAACCTGTATTTCCGGTAAAAATTCAATTTCAAATTTTCAAAAGTATTCGTTTAATAAACTAAAATAGCACTTTATAGGCAATCATCACCCCACAGCGCTCCAGAAAAACCGCCTTAAATGAATTTTCCCAAAGAAATGTTTCAAATAAATGTTGTAGCTCTCAATATATGTAGTTTACATGTAAAGTTTAAAGAAAATCGTTGAAGTCATTTTTGATAAAATTGTGAAAGTTGACTCAAAAAACGGGGAACCTCAAAGCATTTATTCCTGGTGAAAATTAGATATGGAAAATTTCACACGATTACAATACTTTCTCCTTACTAGGTGTAAGAAAAAAGTAAAAAAAATCTATTTGGAATGTATTTGACTTTTACTTCCTTTTCCGACTGAGAAATTGTATCTTCTAAGAAGGAATTGATATATTTAGTTGTTCGTTATAAGTAATGGATCCAAGGGTTATATTTGAAAGGTTCAATATATTTACATCGTGGGAAGGCCCTAAACGCTAAGCACATCGAAGGCTGTATTTATAACTTCCAATTTTAGGTTACAGGTGGCCAGAGATATCTACGTGAAATCAATTTTCTACGAATAGTGTTTGATAAATCTGATAGACAGACCAATGAAATGTCATCGCCCTATGTTCTAAACAAATTGTTATTTATTTTAGAGAAAAGCGAATAATAGAAATAATTCAAATTCTATTTCTAGTTTACGAAATGTTTATGAAATTGCGAGAATTTTGTTGTTTTTTTTGATAAAAGAAAATTCAAATTGCCGGTAACTCGAACTTGATATTTTGTTTGATCATTCCGTTGGGAAAGTCTAAGGCAAAATTTCAAAAAGCGGATGTGCTTGCCACTTCATTTTGAAATGGTGATTTTCTTTAAACATCGCATACTAACTACAAAAATGAAATCGATCTCTTTTATTGATACATTTATTTATAGGAAAATTTATTTATTTTTACTTTCTCTTACTCCTAGTAAGAGGAAGTATTGTAATCGTGTCAAAGTTTCGATATCGAGTTTTCACCGGAAATATCCGTTTTGAGATCCCCTGAGTCCAAAAAAGTGGTTTTTAGCAAATAGTCTCTGTGTGTGTGTGTGTTGTGTGTGTGTGTGTGTGTGTGTGTGTATGTATGTATGTATGTATGTATGTATGTATGTATGTATGTATGTATGTGAACAGCATAGCTCAAAAACAAAAAACCATAGAAAGTTGAAACTTGATATTCCGTTTAGGTATCACCATTGGATCTGACAGTACGTTATCTGTCAAAATTCCTCAACCGGAAGTACCACTTTACTATTTGTTTTTTTTACGTTTTTGCGATTTTCTAGAAAATGACTTCGACGATCTTCTTTAAACTTGGTGTATCAACTACATATACAAAGAGCTACAACATTTATTTGAAACATTTCTCTGGGAAAATTCATTTAAGGGCACTTCCGGGGGAGGGGTGGGGTTAGGTTTTCATTTAAAGTGCTATTTCTCTTTATTAGACAATTCTGCCGCGTTAATAATGTTAATTAGAATTAAATATGTGGTTGAAATTCCGAGTTTGAAAAAATCTGATAACCGGAAGTGCGTTTATTTTTAACACTTTCCTAATGATTTCTTCCCTTTTTTTCGCGATTTTCTCAAGAATGGCTCCGACAATTTTCTTGAAACTTCTTATACAATTTACGCATACAAAGATCTACAACTTTTACTTAAACATTTCTCTAGGAACATTCATTTAAGGGCACTTTTAGGGAATGGGTGGGGCTATGTTTTTCTTTAAAATGCTATCATAGTTGATTATATAATTCTATCATCCAAACAAAATTAATTAGAAATAAGTAGATGGCCAAAATTCCAAAATTCAAGAAAATTAGTAAACCGGAAGTGCGCTTTTATGAACAGTTTTTTTTTAGTTTTCGACGAATTTCATTAAATTTGATAAACAAACTATAAAATTTGTCAATTATAATTTTGAGAACTGGAGTAAGAGAAAGTTGTGTGAGTGTTTCACACCAGATTTTTCATGTTGTGGACACGGGAATATTATGCTTTCCTCAAAAGTGCCACCTTAATACAATATGCGATTGTTCCATCATTAAAGTGCCGCAGGATATTAAAAGCAATGCTAGAATTCCAGGTTTTGAAGAAAACCGTTTAACCGGAAATGCACCTTTACAGAACAGCTGTTTACAAACTCCGTATAAATTCCAACATTCCCTGCAATTCCATTCTAATCCTTTAGTCCTCTCGCACCATTCCAATAACCCACCCAAGCGTCTAAAACTTCATTGGCATCGCGATTTTCTCACTTCATGCGATGAGAGCAACTAGCTCAGCGTATAGGGAGGGCTACCATTAGATTGTTTCAGTTTTCGCAGTATGCGTTTGCGCATACACATTCTTATAGCATAAGAAATAATGCTGGCGTAACAATTGAAAAAATCTGGTGTCACTCACGCGGCTTTCTCTTACTGCAGTTCGTAGTTACAATTAACTAATTCTCTTCAAACATATAATCCTTACTAGATGTTTGGTTGCCATCAATTTAAATGAATGGAAGAATCTAAAGTTTATAAAACAGACTTTTTTGAGGAAACCATAACTTCCCCTCACTCAAAAACCCCCTCTTTAAATGAATTTTCTCCGTTAAAGTTTCAAACAAAAGTGACAGGTCTCTGTATGTATAGTTAGTGTTCCTAGTTTAATGAAACCTCTCGGTGTTTTTATGGAGAAAATCGCAGTATCCAAAAAAAAGCTATTCATTACAGTGGAACTTGCAGTTAACCGATTTTTCTTCATTCTCTTTTGTAGATGATATTCGTAATAGCCACTTATAAAGGAATGTTCTAACCACTTATAAAATCTTTTTAGTATCCTAAAAATAAATTTTTCCAGAATATTGTTGCAAATAAAAGTGATAGGCCTACCTATATTGCAGATAAGTATAGTCTGAGCAAAAAATATCTAATAGCCGCAACCACTGATTAAAATAAAATTTTAATTCTGCTTGTCGGATTTTGACCTTTAATATCGACGTATCGATAACAGTCGGAGATATATATATATATATATATATACACGATTTGACTCAATTTTATATCAGTCCTACATTCTTTGACCTCTAGCTTACAAAAGGAAACAAGATATAGTATGTGGTTTCCTATTATGTACATATATAACTGTGCATGTACACTATATGTCAGAACTATAATGGAAGAACGAAAAAGTAAATTATTATTATTTATTTTCTTACTTTGTTCTAAATACTTTATCCTAATTTTAGCCATTTCCTCAAAGTGATCAAATGAAAGGATCTGTTTATATTAAATATTTTTTATATTTGTTTTTTTTTTAAAAAAAAGAACGGTTGAAAGAAATCACGTGACTTTCTTTTATTACTATTATAATTTACAATTTTTCTGTTATTTGAAATATTATCGTATAGTTGCCCTTAATTCGAGGAACGCTACTGTTGGAAAAATGGCAACAAATTTACGAGCTGGAATAAAGATAGTTTCCATTTCTGTCGTGTACTGCAGATTTTAGGAAGTCCGATTGAGGTGAACGTTTAAGAACAGGACATGCGCTGGTGGACAAAAATCTGAAAATATTGTAAAATGGTAAATTGAGAGAATTGTGGACAATTGTAATGTTCTAGATACTGTGGAGCACAGAATAGTGTTTTATGAAAGTTATGACGTTTTAGAGTAAATTCTCAATTATTAAAAAAATTTCGCAGCCTCTTTGACTTAATGGATTCAAGAAAACAAACACATTATAAAGCAGCACTCCTCGCATTTTTTGTGGAGGCTAAAATATAATTAAACGGATGGGTCGAACGGTACAGGAATTCAAAATAAAACTTCATTTTATTTTGTTTGTTATTTATTTATTTATTTATTTTATTTTATCTTGTCGATAAGATTGGTATAGTTTATAGTTTTGCATGTCGGCACAATATTGTAAAAGACCCATATGGGGAAAACTGATGCCACATAGCAATGCCATCTAGAAACAGGTTGTGCGAGCCCTAACTTTCGCCAGAACTACCTGAAAGCAATTTTTCCAGAAATGAGTTTCAAACAAAATGTGATATGTGTTGTATTTGTACAGTTAACATTCCGAATTTTAACGAAAATTCTTGCAGGCCATTTCCGAGAAAAATCCAAACCTTAGAAACTGGTTCTGTAAAGTCTCCCATTCGGTAAACCGATTTTCTTCAAACTTGGAATTCTAGTAATGCTTCTAAAGTCCTCGTAACATTGCAGGGGTGGCCCAGCCGGTACACTGTACCGAAGTTATACTTTGGAGGAAAGCTTAACGTTGCAGCTCCTCCAAAATCCTCTAAAAATTCAATTTTTCTAGAAAAAATTTCTAATATTAAGCCAAGCCAACTCCTTGGGTCTATTGTGGCTCCCACATATTTCAGAACCCTCCCCAGTCTGGTCTGGTTGATTAGACTTAGGAATCCTGGAGAGAGAGAGAGTTTGACGGCATCAGTTTCTCCTCCTCAAAAAAGAGACGAAATCTCAAGCTACACAAGCCCCCTGTAATGACATGGAAAGTCATACCAATGTCAAAGTGGTTCCAGCCAGCTGCTATCTTAACAAAGGATGCCCAGTAATAAAAGAGCAATTTATAACCAGCGACCTAGCAGGCCGCCGTCTTCAAGACAATGCCGGCCAAACAAACAACAAAGCCCTTTTCAATACTTTACATCAAAGCAAGCACCGATAAGGTTGGCCACTGACCTAAATAAGGACAGCAAACTACCAAGGTCGCACACTAGGACAGATGTCTTGGTGTGAGTGTGGCCAACACCGATATATAAACTCTATCATATACAACGAGAGGATCATTATATCTTATACGACGATACGAGCACGTCCATATACACGAGCTGCGTTTACGCGACTATACACAGTTTCATTTAAACTTATTATCTTTTAGTAGTGCATCTTAGTTCGTTTATTTTATCATTCTAATTTATTACTTATTTATCTTCTATTTATTCCTAAGTATTTTGCTAGTTATTAGTTACCATTTATACGTTAAAATTATTGTTAAAATACAGTTTATTTTTATAAAATCCGTATTAATAATTCGATGCACTAACTTCCAAAATCTCTCAACTAACTTCCCCCCTCTTCAAGACATCTACTACATCAGGAATTACATCAAACGATTCCATTACACCCCTCACTCTGTCAAACTACTTGCAGTACTATTTCCTCTTCTTCCTGAAGGCCAAAACGCACGTCATCCATGCAATGCATGTGCTTATTATGTCTGTATAATGAGGAGGGCCTGCAAGCACGGCCTTATTGGAGTAATTCCGTATTACTCGCCTAGGCGAGTAGCTTTTGCAATAAACATTTTCGCCTGCCTCTGCCAGCCAGGAGTTTTCCACCCACCATTCTAATAAAAGTATGTAATTAGTATAAGTTACACACTTCCGGACGGAAGCTCACTTTCGAAAATTTGATATTATCATACACCTTCCGCTTACAGTAGTAATCGAAAGTAAGAACATATTTCTATATACTGTTAAAATGAATGTCTGCCCCCAGCAGACCCTCTCAACTACTGAGTGGCGCGTCCCCGAGGTGGCGGATAGCGGAAGCCCCCTAGATATAGGGGGTCAATCCGAATATATTGAATAAGGATTCGCGGACCAAGAGGGAGCCCTGGCCCGGGGCTTTATGCTGGGCTACTCTATCTTTCCTAGGAATATAAACTTGGAAGGAGGCAGGTCTGTAGGCCTTAAGGGGCATCCCACCATGAATCTTACCCTGCGACGGGCTGGTAACCTTTCCAGGGGACATCACTTAATAGTCGAATTCTGCAAAAGAAAAGACATAAACGGACTGGGGGCTGTATTTTCTGACGTGTTGTTTGCTTGTCGCTCCTATATATCGGTTGCTAAATTCGCAGCGCATTTGGTACCTTTTTTATTCCCACTTTGGGAACAAACCTAATCTTGAAGTAGTAGCGTGCAGGAATGTGCTTTTGGTTTCCATGAAAATGGTTTCTATTTTAAACACATTAGATTCTGTACATGGAGAAGACATACAGGACGTCCAAGTCGATTATTATGGCCTCATGATGGCTACTTGCTCTTCACAGCGTCTGATCAAAATATTTGATTAGACACAAGATTAATTACAAATTTGAACGGTCATTTTGGACCTGTAAGCCAGTTGTCTTGGGCACATCCAAAATTTGGGTGTATTTTATCCTCATGTTCTTTTGATAAAAGAATAATTATATGGAAAGAGGATCACGGTTGGATAAAAATGAACGGATTTATTTTGAGTTCACCAGCTCCTTGTATTGAGTTTGCACCTTATCATTGTGGTTTAAGGTTAACTTGTGGTTCTATAGATGGCTAGATAAGTATATTGTCTTTTGAAAATGGAGTTCGGGATATGAAGAAAATTCAGGGACATCTTTTAGGATGTAATTCTTTGACCTGGGATCCAACTTCTAACGGTTCTAGATATGTTGCAACGGGTGGCTGTGATAGTTGTATTAAAATTTGGGAGGAAAATGTCTAAAATTAATTTATTAAATTATAATGAGAAAAATTTAAAAATAAATAATCCATATTGCTAGGGCTTCAATTGTTTATTGATTTATTGATGAGATTACTCTAAATAAATTATATAAATAATTTATCGAATATTTGGGAATTAATTTTATGGGAGGGGGAGACAAGAACATTGTATAGCTGAGAATCAAATAAATAATTTTCAACTTTGTCGTTTACATGCGGTAAAGGGCAAATAGATCGATATCTAGCAGTAATAATATTGGAACAAATCGATAAGGCTCTTTATAGGTAGAAAGTGTAGAATATCAGAGAGGTATTGGGAGAGGGTTCTTCTTTTTCACATTCCCTCTCATCCTCTCTCTCTCTCTAACACTTGTACCAGGCTTCCCATGGCAAATCTTAATATATATAGTAACAACACCTCTCGTGGGAGTCTACAAAATATCGCTGATTTTTATCGTATCGCTTTTGTACGAATATACTTTTCTCTAAAAAAACAGGCACGATTTATTTTTATTTCAGCTTCTAATGGCAGTGTTTTATTTTTTGTTTTAATTCGTTTTTTTTTTTTCCTTCGTTTTAATATTAATAATAATTATTTATTTATTTAAATAAATTTAAGTTTACAACTCATTGTATGGAGTGGAATAAATACGAATATAATCTTTTCGTAGATTCATCAATATACGAGATCAATATTGCTTGTAATTATCTTAGAGCAACAGACAGGTGTTAATATATAAATATAAAGAGTATGTCAACAGTATTTGCTCTGTGCAAGTCTATGTTATTACACTGTTCAACAAAAACATCCTGATGATGGGCGAACACCCGAAACCGGTCGATGACCACAATCACGCTGTAACGGAAAATGTCTCTGATGTTTTCCAGCTCTGCGCGGAACCAACCACCACAACAATATAAATGTAAACATTGAGCAGTCCGGAACTTTTAATGTCTTGTAATGTGAATTAGCTAGTCTAAGGATTTATCTTCTGAAATAATATACTTCTTTATAAATCTATGAGTCTTAAATTTCTGGACACCAATCAGATAATGAACAACATGATCTTCTACATAAATACACAATAATCATATTCCATAAACTATGTATACATACAAATGAAAACAAAAAGAAATCTGGGGGAGCTGTGAGGCCTTTGGCACCGCCTCCTTGAGAAATGCCTAATCAGTACAAGAAGTTATGTGAAAAAGATTTATGAAAAATACAGAAATGGAAAGACTTGTTTCACTCTAGATTTCTTTACTTTCTCTTACTCCTGGTGTAACCAATCGTGTTAAATTTTGGAAATTGAGCTTTTCCCCGGAAGAACATGTTTTGAGGTCCCCGGTGTATGGAAAAAAAATGTTTTAGCGATTATCCTCTGCGTGTGAGTGGGTGTGTGAGAACCATATATCTCAACAACGTATAGTTTCAGGAAAGTGAAACTTGGTACCCCATCTAGGTACTGCCACCACATCGGACACCATGGTTCCGGTGAAAACCATCTGCTGGAATTGCGACTTTACTCCATATGTTTTCCTAATTTTCTTGAACATGGCTCTGATGATTTTCTTTTGTACTAAAGCACTGTCTACACTCGTAAAAATACCTATCGATTTTTAATTGAAACATTTTTCTGGGAAAATAGATTTTTAGAGGTGTGGTGTTGTGTGGTTAGGGGAGGGGAAGTAAGGACGTAAAGCTTTTCTCTAAAGTACTACTTAAATTCAATATATGGTTGTATTATCTATTTAATATTGCTAGTGTTGCTAGTGTTCCAAATTTGAAGAAAATCGGCTTTCCAACTTTACAGATTACGATTTTGGGTTTCTTAGTTAGTTTTGCGGAATTTATAGCGTTAAACTTCAAATAAATGGGGGTGGTTCTCTGTTATTGGCTCGCTCTTCACTTCACAACCTGTTTGTGTTTAGTAGGTTGGTACCCTTGTCTCCCCCCTGCCTGTACATTTATGTTCGGACAACTGACAAAATTTGAAGCTTAAGGAAAATTTGTCATTTCTTAATAATTGTATTAACAGGAGTGAGAGAAACTTATGCGAATTTTTTCATACCGAATTCTGTTTGTTTGATAAAAACAGCTCATTTATGTGCCATTTATTTTCTGGATCTGAGCAACAAACAAATCGAACATAATTATCGTAGAAAAGTGAGAACATATTAAAAACCAATAAAAATCATGTTAAAATTACTAACGTGTGTAAGAACTAATTTAAGAATGTTAATGTTAATTATCTAATTAGTTAATAATTGTTGATTTGATTTATTTTGTTGAAAGGTTCTCTTTTAACAAATTTATTTATCTAAGAACTAAATATGTTTAATTTATTGTCTTTGGAAACTTTCATATAATTGGACGAGAAAAAAAATCTACGTCAGCCAATAAGAATGATTAAAGAGCGAGCAGCTTCCAGTTTAAGTGATTTTTTGTTTTTTGTTTTATACTTTTAGACACGTATATATATATTTTTGTTGTTTTTGTTTAAATGCCTTTGTCAAAGACTCTTAGTTTCTGTAATATTTTTTCAGTGAATTCAGTAGTGCGGAGAGAAGGGGTTGGCCCCCTCTCTACAGTAGTTCATACTGTATATTAACAGACCTCATGTCGTCCTAGTTTCTAAATTACGACGCAAACTTGCAGCTATGGTCGGGGTCTTTTAAATTATAACTCTCTTGTTATGGCGGAATTATTTTCTCTTCCAGTTCCCTTTAATTAACTTACATCACTTAAATAAGATGCACTTAGTGCCCACATTAAAAATAACAGAATTTTTTTTTAATCATTCAGATAAGTAATTTTAATTGATGCAATTAAAAATTTAGTAGCAATATTTGCGGCAGATGTCAAAATGGATATGAAAGTATAATTTGCTGAATTTCATGTATTTATTTGCTAAGTATGTAATTAGCAAAATGACATAAATTGTTTTAAAAAAATGCCTGGAATAGAAGTAGATTCATTAAAAATAAAAAAATAAGAAAATCTGGTCTGGATTTTCTCTTAATGCGATTTACATCATTAAAATTGACTAATTCTGTTCTAACATTTAATTCTTACAGATCTCATCTTGTCTTCAAGACACATGATTGGGGGAATCTAAACTCTATAAAAACTGTTGTTGTGGTTGGTTCCGCAGAGCGAAAGCATCAGAGATAACATAGACTTGCACAGTGCAAATTTTGTTGATACATACACTCCAACCATCAACTAAAAGTAGTGTAAAGAAGTAGTGTAACAACTAAATTTGCTCTGTGCAAGTCTATGTTATCACACTGTTTTGACAAAAACATCCTAGTGATAGGCGAACGCCCGAAACCGGTTGATGACCACAAAAAAAAACAACAGATTATCACCGAAAATATGTCTGATCTATAAAAACTACTTTTTTGAGGAAACCGGAAAAATATTTTAAATGAAAGTGATAGGCTTTATCTGTTTGGACAACATACACAGCTTGACAGACTCTCTGATTGCATTGTAAGTGTAACTATTGGATGATAATAGAATTGCAGAATTGTTTTGGAGTCCTCTGAGTACGAAAGACACATTTCTGGCGAATGGTCTCTATGTGGTCCTCCCTTCTCCCACTGGCAAGGATATCCCCAAAGCCAGAGAGATTAATACTACATGCTCCATAATTTATGGAGGAAAATAAGGGGAGATTTCTGGAGGTCCATAAACTTTTGGGACGAAAATAAGACCATGATACAGTATTAAAATTGAAACTGTCGAATTGTTGTGGGTGTACGTGCGAAAAAATTTCATTAAGCTCCTACTTGATATTCCGCTTAACTACTCGTACTTACCTAATATCGCATCTGATACTAAATTTTTAGTTAAAATATCCGTCCACCGGGATCGAGTCTTTATTGAATCCCTTTTTTACTTTTTACTTTCTCTTACTCCTAGTAAGAGGAAGTATTGTAATCGTGTCAAATTTTCGATATGAGTTTTCACCGGAAATATCCGTTTTGAGGTCCCCTGAGTCCAAAAAAGTGGTTTTAGCAAATGGTCTGTTGTGTGTGTGTGTGTGTGTGGTGGTGTGTGTGTATATGTGAACAGCATAGCCAAAACGAAAAATCGTAGAAAGAAAGTTCAAACTTGATATTACGTTTAGGTATCACCAGGGGATCTGACGGTGGCGTTATGTGTCATATTCCTCAACCGGAAGTACCACTTTACTAGTTGTTTTTTTTACGTTTTTCTCAAAAATGGCACCGACGATTTTCTTTAAACTTGTTATTATATCAACTACGCATACAAAGAGCTACAACTTTTATTTGAAACATTTCTCCAGGAAAATTCATTTAAGGGCACTTCTGGGGGAGGGGTGGGGTAAAGTCTGTTTATAAACTTTGGATTCTTCCATTCATTTGAATTGATGGCAACCAAACATCTAATAAGGATTATATGTTGAAGAGAATTAGTTAATTGTAACTACGTAAACTGCAGCAAGAGAAAGCCGCGTGAGTGACACCAGATTTTTTCAATTGTTACGCCAGCATTATTTCTTATGCTATAAGAATATTTATGCGCAAACGCATACTCCGAAAACTGAAACAATCTAATGGTAGCCCTCCCTATACACTGAGCTAGTTGCTCTCATCGCTTGAAGTGAGAAAATCGCGAGGCCATTGAGGTTTCCATCTAAAGTGCTATTTCAGTTTATTAGACAATTCTGTCATCTAAATATGTTAATTAGAATTAAATATGTTGTTGAAATTCCGAGTTTGAAAAAACAATAGATAACCGGAAGTGCGTTGTTTGACACTTTACGTAAATGATTCTTTCATTTTTTCGCGATTTTCTCAAAAATGGCGCTCGACGATTTTCTTGAAAATTTCGTATACAAAATAAAAATGCAAAGATCTACATCTTTCATTTAAGACATTCTCTGGAAAAATTCATGTAAGGGCAGTTTTAGGGGAGGGGGGGGTTGCAGCTTCCCCTAAAGTGGTATCATAGTTGATTATACAATTCTATCATCCAAACAAAATTCATTAGAAATAAATAGATGGCCAAAATTCCAAGTTTTAAGAAAATTGTAAGCCGGAAGTGCGCTTATACTGAACAGCTTTTTCAGTTTTCGACGGATTTCGTTTAACATTTGTCAATTATAATTTTGAGAACAGGAGTAAGAGAAAGTTGTGTGAGTGTTTCACACCAGATTTTTTTTTTCGTTTTTTTATAGTTTTTTTTACTTTCTCGAAAAAGCCTCATCTATTTTCTTCGCGCTTCGCATATATGTGAAGGCCATCATTTTTTCCAATAGAATTGAAATTTTGGGACATTCTGGGGGAACAGCAACGTTAGGCTTAACTTCATAAGTGTCTATCTAGTGCAATGTACGGTCCTATCAGCTATATAATATTAAACTACGTCAAAAGCATTGCTAGAATTCGAAGTTTTGGAGAAAATCTGTTACCTTGCAGGAGTATCTCGTTTATTAGAAACATTTTTCCAAGTTATTGATTATAGGAGGATCGTTTTGGAAGAGGGAAATACTACGCTTAACTTTTCCTTTAAAGTTTCATATGTTACCAAAGTTTCCAAGTTTTAAAGAATTACTCATATTTTAATAAATAATAATAGAAATTATTTAAAAACAAAGAGCTTACAAAAAAGGAGAAATAAAGTAACATTTAATCACAATGTCTGAATAAAATTAATTTTATCAAAAGTACTAATCAAGAATGTACAAAGGAGGAAAGGCAGTTCAATGAAAGTTAGTAGGTCCGATAACATTGCGCAAACATATCCGATATATTATTTTTTGTTTAGTTCAGTTGCATGATTATTAAGATTTGTTTTGTTCTATCGTAATGATTTAATGTTCAGTCATTATTATTATTTTTCTTTGCTAATGAGATTAATCTGTGAATATTTCTTTCTATTAAAAAATATTTAAAACAAAATCTTTAATTAATTTAAAAGAAAAAAGTTTATTTTTTTTTTTTTATGTATTTTGATGGTGCTCTTTTATAAGTAATTTGTTATGAATATATCAATTAAATGTGGGTAATGAATCAGAATAAAATAATAATCAATTGAAAATAAAAAGTCTGATAAACATATATCTGATTTAGTATTTTTTATATGGGATATTAAAAAGGTAATTAAAATATATTTTTTTGAAAAATTTATTTCAATTAATTATGTTATTTATGCGAGATATCAACAATAACTTTAGACTTAATGACTTTGGTGTTGATTGACGCTGATTTTAATGGGTTAACCAAAATGTGGATTGCATTCACATGACTTTTCCTTGCATTAATTACGGTTCTCATACACAAATTATCTTTAAAATTACGAGATTTTTTAATAAATATTACCTTTATTACCCGCCAGTGATAAATTGTAGAGGAAAATGGCTAACTTCTCAACTTCCCATAGTATTATACCAAGTTAAAGAAAAATCATTAAAACTGAACATTAAAATCTTAAAAACCCATACTATAACAACAATTGCATCATTAAAATACAGCCGACTTTATTAAAACCGCCTACAGACAAATCAATAGCCAAGTTTAGGTATGACACCAACCACCTAAGTCAAATGGAGTTCGATTAGTTACTAACAAGTATCTATGTATTATTTACGATTTATTTAATTGTAATTATTTAATTATTACATGTTATTGCATATGTAACTCGTAGAATCACGTTATCACGCTAGGTTTTTACTTTCTCTTATTCTGTAGGTAAGTGAAAACATTGCGATCTTTTTCACCGGAAATACTTTTTTGAGATCTTCTGGGTACGAAAAAATGTTAGCTTATATTCTGTGTGTTGTTTGTATATGAACAAAATACCTCAACAACAAAAAAATCGCAAGAACCTCAAACTTGATATTCCGTTTAGGTATTTTGACGGGTTTCGGGCAAAACCCATCAACCGGAAATGCGACGTTACTGTTATTATTTTTTTTTCCAGTTTTTGGCGAGTTCTCAAAATAAAGATTGCAACGAATTTCTTTAAAGATTGTTTACTATTCACACTTATAAATGCCTATCACTTCTTTATTGGGAACATTCTTCTGGGAAAATTGATTTATGTGGAGTTCTGGGATGGTTAAATGTTTCGCTGAATATTAAGATATATTAGAAGCATTGCTGGAATAGCAAATTTGAGGAAAATCGGTTGACGGAAAATACAACTTTACAGAATTGGTCTTCTGAGTTTTTTTTTTTTGAATTTTCTCGAAAATGGCTTGAACGATTTTCTTTAAACTTGGAATGTTAACTGCACAGATTTGGAGGAGGGGTTTTGGTAGTCTGTTAGGCTTAAACTGCTGCTACAAAGTTTGTTGGTTTAGATAGAGGGCGCTCACAATGTCCATTTAGGTTATATACGTACATCCCCATCTTAACTTTTTTTTACGGCCCGCCCAACTAAACTTTTGGAAAAAATTGCAATTTTAAAGAAATTGGTTAATTAAATTGTATTAAGTAGAATAAGAGAAAGAGATGGAGGGGAATAGCTAAGTGGTTAGCGTACTGGGCTCCCACGCGGGGCACCCGGGTTCGGGTCCAGATGTGCTGCGCTTAGATTTTTTCTTTCTAGGAACCTCTACAGCTCACTGTCCGGTGATGGACAGTGCTGTTTGTAACGGGAGAACATAGCTCGGAGGCCGGCAGTGCACTCCGGGCGCCAATGACCATACATGTTGACGCGCCTTAAATTAAAAAATTAATAAATAAATAATAATATGAAGAGAAAGACGTGTGAGTGTTTCACATCAGATTTTGATCTCAGTTAGTTTACACTTAGCTGTCATCAGCTCACGAAACAACTGTTTCAATTGAAAAAGAATCTGCACAGTTTAATATATTCAAGTTACTTAATGATAATAATTACATGATAAACGTAATTTAAACACGATAATCTCAGCTGATTTTATTACTGCTAATTGTAGCATATTTAACAGTGCCTAGCTTCTGCATTAAAAAAGAAATAAATAAAAGAAGAGAAACAGCTTAGTCAATATTTTATGAAGTGTTTAACATTATTAATAAATTGTATAATGGATTTTAAGAGAATGTATATAATTTAAATGGACCAAATTTTGCGTTATCATTTCAGCAGAAATTAATACCAAATGAAGGCCTTGAGCTTTTCAACCTTGAGATATTTTTTGAAACATTTATTTTGACCTCTAAGTGAATACGTTGCAAATTTAGTAGTGGTGGGAAACCGTACGTTATATGTTAGATTTTTGGACACAAGGAGCTATCGACTATGTAGACCCCCGGGCTGCACATTGATCAGGACTCAGCGAAACATATGTTGACAATTTATAACTTAACGCATTGGATATCATAGAACATACTCAGAATTAATTTTTCTGCAGAGATATCTGAAATAGAAGTAATATATGTTTGTAACTGTGCAGTTTAAAGAAAATCATTGGAGCTGTTTTCGAGAAAATCTGGAAAAACATGTTCCTAAAAGTTGCATCTTCCCAGTTAATCGATTTTTTTCAAATTTAGAATTCTAGCAAGGCATGTAATGTAACAATATTCCATTCAGGTTATTTTTGTACTGAAATAGCACATTGGAGGAAAACTGCACGTCGCAGCATTCCCAAAATATATTCTGAAAAATCAATTTTCCTTTCAAGATGTTTCAAATAAAAGTTATAGGCCCTAGAATTGCAAGAAAAACATTCGATAAAGATGGACTTTAGGATCAATAGGCTATGAATTTCCATTGAAATATTGCTGTCCGATGCTTTGTATATAATCTGACTCAGTCCCCACTCATTACATTAACACGTATTACGGATGTACTTTATTGATCAAAATAGACGAAACTGGTCATTCTAATTCTTCTAATTATAATTACGTAATTTTAGCACCTTACGTTCTTTTGTTTCCTTTTGTCCATATGTCTCTCTCTCACTCTCTCTCTCTCTCTCTAAACGATTTTTTTGTGCCCCAGCTAAATGTATTTGTTTATATTTTTATACTAATTATTGAGGCCTCAGATTTTCTATTTCAGGGAAACACAACATTAAGAACCTTTTTTTTTTCTGTTTTTATTATATTTTTCTTTTTGGAGAGATGGTTTTCTTTTCATTATTTTTATTTTGTGCACATGTCAAATTTTCGATATCAAGCTTTCACCGGAATACTCGTTTCGAAGTCCCCTCAGTCAAAAAAAAAAAAAGAAAGTTTTTTAGAAAATGGTATATATGTATGTATGTATGTGAACAGTATAGCTCAAAAACGAAAAGTTACAGCAAGTTCATACTTGACATTCCGTTTCACTATACCATGGGATCAGACAGGAACTTAGCTGTCAAAATTCCTCAACCGGAACTGCACTTTACTGAATGGATTTTCCAATTTTTGCGATTATCTGGAAAACAGCTCCGACGATTTTCTTTAAATGTGGTTTATTAACTGCACAACTTCACATACAAACAGCTACAACTTTCATTTGGAATATTCTTCCAGAAAAATTTATTTAAGGCTTTTTTGGGAGAGAGCGGAAGTTATGTTTCCCTCTGAAGTGCTGTTTTAGTTTATTGTACAATTCTATCGTCTAAATAATAATTATTAGAATTAGTGCGTTGTCAGAATTCTGACTTTGAAGAAAATCGGTTGACCAGAAGTGCGTCCTTACTGAAGTTATTTCAGTTTTGTACGATTTTATCTATAATAACACTGACAGATTTCATTAAATTTATTACACTACATATGAATTTGCTACTCTAACTATGAATACGGAGACCATCAGTTTGGTTGGGAACTTTTTGACGAGAAAGTTCATTTAAACAAGTTTTGTGGGAGGTCATTTTATTAAGTTTAAATTCTCCAAAATTGAATATAAGCGAACATTCAGTAAAAACGGTAAGTTTGAAGAAAATTTGTCACTTCTTCAGAGGCAAAGTTTGACTGATTCCAGCTAGTCGCCTAATACCTAACGATGCAGCAGATACCTTCAATAGCCAATAGAAGTTAGTCCGTGAGAAATCTCTAAGCATCAAAATCGCTAAGTTTTTTGTTACAATGCTAATGAATAATTTCTGAGAACTGAGAGTCAAAGTGCGATGCTGTAATATAAAATTTAATTTTTGTACATTTATATATATATATATATGTGTGTGTGTTTTATTTTATTCCTATTGTTATATGTATGTGCAGGCTGTAAAGCTAAATACTTGCGATCTAAAATTGCTATTATTGGCCCTCCCCCTTCTGATATCAGTGTTTTTAGATAGAATACAGTTATCTGTTAAATATGCAATGGTTAAATGTGATGGTGGTCTAAGTTTCCATTTGTGGAGATTGCTAAACCCAAATAGTTGTGTAACTATTTCTCTTAAGGCCCTATGTGGATATTAGAATGCTGTTTTTTGTTAGAGTGGGCTATACTCGCGGTGATATCAAGATCCTTGGCTAAACCGTTTCTCTCCACCGGGATTGTTATTATAAATAGAGTTACAGTGTTATCTTATTATGAAAAAGCTCCACCATTTTTAATTAATAGGCAACATTTGTTGTAGAATTAGGTTAAAAACTGGAATAAACACGAAAACTTGGCCAAGATTTTGTTGACTTCATGCTTGAAATTTATCACGAGTGAGAAAGGCTTGGGGATGATTACAAAACAATCAAACTACCAAAATTGCTGCTACTTTTACTAAACGTTAATGACCTTTAATTTTTGGGATATTGACCGTATAATAGTCCGTAACTTTTAGTTGAAACGATTATTTCTAGAAAATTGATTTTAATGGTTTTTCCGAAGGAGATGTAGTATTAGGTTAGGTTTTCCAATAAAGTGTCACTTTAATATAGTATATGGTTACACCTTCTTCATAAATATTAAAGTACTATGAGCGCACACCAGAGAGAGCGAACGGGACCCTTGCTACGACACTCCTCTCCCCTCCCCCCCGGAATCGAAGTACATTTTTAATATATTGGTATTTTATATCTAATAAATAAGTATGCAGCTTGCTAGCCTGCGTCGTGGAGAATTTAATTACGTCGCAGGCTATTAAACAAAAGGAGGTAATTTCGTTCCTACATATAGTAAAACGTTATAAACTGGCGTATTCCGCTTTTACATCAATTCCACTTTTACCATCAGAGGTTTTTTTTCAAAACAATATTTTCAATTGATATTTCCTGTTGTCGTACTGTTTGCAATAAAAAAAAAAAAACTCTGGTGTGAAACACTTAAACTACTTTCTATTGCACCAATTAATACAATTTAATTAACAAATTTGCTTTAAAATTTTAACGACTACAAGTTTAGTTGTTGGCCAAAAAAAAAGGAAGATAGTGGTAGGGGTGATACTAGTACGCTGAACGTACGATTAGACACGTTTAAAATAAAACTGATAGGTTTATATCTTGCGGTAAGCATTCCAAGTTTAAAGAAAATCATTAAAGCCGTTTTCAAGAAAATTCCCCCCAAAAAAACGTCCAAAAACATATGTGTAAAGTCGCACTTCCGGTTAATCGATTTTCTGTTCCAATTTCATCACGTAAAAAGGACAAATGAGTAAAATTTGAACTTAAAAGAAAATTTATCAGTTTTATATTTATTTAATATTGTAACAACTGTATTAAGAGAAAGTCGTGTGAATGTGTCACAAAAGAGTTTTTTCCATTCATAACATATTTTTGCAATTACATTATATGCAAAAGTTCAGCGCGTATTAAGTGCAATTATATAAAGACACGTGGTTAGTGAACTGTTTAAGTATATCTCCTACCTTTACTACTAACTTGTATACAAAATAGCTCGCATACAGTAGTATTAGAAAGAAGGCAGTTAGGAACGGTAATTACTGGTGTTATGTACGTCTGTATGTATGTACTATATGATTATCTTGAACGATATCAAATGTATATAGGTTTTTCTCTTTGAGTATTGTGTTTATTGACTTGTTTACAAGTAGGTATTATTAATTTTCTTTCATTTCTAACTTGAGGGTTTTTTTTTTGATTAATTACTTTTTATTTACTATTTATTCTACCTCTTACTGTCGTAAGCGGAAGCATTGCATTCTAGCCAGATTTTCAACTTGAATTTTCACAGAGTTAATATAAATTTTGAGGCCTACGCTCTGTCGAAGAAAATATTTTACAAGAAAGTAAAAAAAAAAGTCTGGTGTGAAACACTCACATGACTTTCTTAGGGGCGGGTGTTGGTGTAGTGGTTATGAGCATGGACTTGTAAGTGGGAGGACCCCAGTTCGAGTCCAGCGTATAACTGCTAAATTTTATATTTGTTTAAAAAATGTTAATGGTAAAGTAGGTGCTTCCGCCCGCGTCCACGACACCTAATTTGGTAGTTGGACGTTAAGCCCGCCTGAAAAAATAGGCTCATTTTACTTTACTTTACTTTTTACTCACATGACTTTCTCATACTGCTGCAGAACTACTTAAAATTATTTTTTTTTACTGAAAAATGGGTGGATTTTGCCCAAAACATTCGTGTCAAATACGGTGGGGTAGTATCTAAACGGAATAATATCAAATTCAAAGCTTCCTGCGATTTTTAGTTTTTTGTATTTTTCACAAACACACAAATAAGTAAAAATAAAGTAAAGTAGATTAAGTTTTGGGATGGGCTATACCCCGGCACCGCAACCAACATAGGCTTATTATGCCTATTTAACTGGCAAACTCCAGAAATTCCTCTAAAATCATTTTATTATCGGAACAATGTTTCTATAAGCATGGTAGATGTTTATGTATGTATATAGTATGCGAAGTTTAAAGAAAATCGTTGGAATCGTTTTCGAGAAAATCGTGAAAAACTGAAGGAAAAAATCCAGTAAAGAGTCCAGCTTCCTGCGATTTTTCGTTTGTTGAGAGATTTTTTGGACACGATGGCAAAACCTCCCCTTACTAAGACGAGAGAATACTCGGACAAAGAGAAAGTAAAATACTTCCTCTTACTAGGAGTAAGAGAATGTAAAAAAAATATTGATAGATCTGGAAGCGAACTTATTGTTGTATGCAAAATAGGAAATCTCTCTCTCTTCTATTTGCTCTGAATCTTCACAAAATATAAATCACAGCTGATAGGGGTATAATATAAGGAGATATCCGGAAAACTAAGACAAACTGTCGGGAAATGTAAACTACTCAAATATGTCAAGTAGACAAATAAAAGAGTAGGAAAATATTTTATATAAAACTTACATTTTTCTTCTTTAAGTTTATGTTGGGGGGGGGGGATTTGTTGTATGTATATTTTAAGGAACAAAAAAGGATATGTCTGGGCCGTTTGAACACACTTAGGCCAGGGTTACCGTGTTCGGGGAGAAAATATTAGAATATATTGTATAATAATAGTAACTAGATATAAATGTCATACATCTTATATATGTGTTTTAAATCACCATTTGAAGTTCCTATCAAAAATTGGGTCCTGTCTGATATACTGACGGCTACAGAACTGAGATAGAGCCCCGAGGCCGGAATGTGTCAGCTACGACCGAAAATCAGACCTTCGGTGAGCCTAGAGAAATCTCAGCTACGGTTTTCCAGCTGGAGATTGCGACTACATACATTTGTGCTGTGAAGATCTGATGACGGAGATCACGGAATTTCAGAGTCGTAAAAAATGTTTGATACAAACTGAATCAGTTGGCGACTAATATGGTGGACTGTTTGGGTTCGCAGATTAATCGAACTAATCTGACCCTGATTTGGGTGGTGGCCGGGTGTCGGGGAAACAGAGGTGGCAAATGAACTGGTGAACTGGTTAGGCCCTTTTTTTTGGCCTCGAAGTTTTTTCTTGGAGGGTTTTTCGAAGTTGATTTAGGTCACCTTTAAAACGCTAAATCTCTCATGTTATTTATCTGTTGCTATGTTTTTTGGGGGCACATTTATAGTAGCGATGGCGCCTCAGATACTTCTATGGATTGAAGAATACGGTGGTACTTGTCTTTAGCTTCTGTGAGATCCCAGCTGTATAATAGAATAAACAGTTGTTGTGGTGATTGGTTCCGCAGAACTGGAAAGCACCAGAGACATTTTCCATGATAGCCTGCTTCATTTTGTGGTCATCGACTGGTTTCGGGCGTTCGCCCATCTTCAGCATGCGTTTGTCAGACAGTGAGATAACAGACTTGCACAGAGCAAATTCAGTTTACACATTGAGTTGCTCTCTGTAAATCTATGTTATCACACTGTTTGACAAACACATCCTGATGATGGGTATTGAGTGTGTAAACTGAATTTGTTCTGTGCAAGTCTGTGTTATCACACTGTCTGACAAACGCATCCTGAAGATGGACGAACGCCCGAACACCGGTCGATGACCACAAAATGAAGCAGGCTATCACGGAAAATGTCTAATAAACAGTTCTATGTTTGAGACAAGGCCACCATAATATGTTTCATCTCTTGAGTTAACTAGCTGGTAGAGAACTTCATATTGTAGTCCGCGTCCTTTCCAGCGCAACGGTTGCCTTACAGCGCACGCCTTGCCCCCCCCCCATTATTACGCCCACTAATACGGGGCGGACGAATGGACTACAACATTACAAGCACCAAGCTCCAGTCAAAGACTGCTAAAAATCGTACTTGAGCTCGCCCATATTCGGAGCTCAGTTCGGTCGGAAACAACCTCTCAAAGAGTTTCAACAATTTCTCTAAACAATTCTCTTCACTTTATTCCCCTTACTAGTTACATAAAGAAGAATTCCTTCTAAAAAGAAAGTTGAAATATTTTAAATCACGGAAAACGAATAAAAAGAAAAAGCCAGTAATCGCACTTCCGAATGGTGGATTTTGCCGGAAATTTATGTGCGTGGGAGATGCGGTAGTATCTAAACGGTAGCAAGTTTGAGACACACACACATACACACACACACATATATATATATATATATATATATACTATTCGTTAAAAAAAAAAATTTTTTTCGTCCTCAAAATATGTATTTTCTGTGAAAATTCAATTTTCAAAATTTGACCAATCGCAATACTTCCTTTTTACCGGGAAAAAGAGAGAAAGTAATAAGTAGAATTAGAAGTAGTTTTAGAAGATAATTACTAATTTTTTAATGGAAATTTAACCATTTTTACGATCAAAACTGAAATTCCTCTTACTAGGAGTAAGAGAAAGTAAAAATTAAAATTCACAGAATTTAATTGAGAAACTGTGGATTGAATTGCAAGGATCTGCTTATCGATTTTATTATTTATTATTTACCGTTTGTTTCCAACAACAACCCCATTTATAATATTGATACAATATATTTATAAATAGTATTTAATAATTAAATATAGTATATTATATATTATTAAAGTATTAAAGTTTAAAAGTTTGAATGAACAGTTGGGAAATATCAACGATAAAGTGATGTATTAATCTCTAACGAAACTAACTAAATCTGCTGGCTTAACTATTAATTAAAGTGGTCTGAGTTAGCAACAGCAATATTCCATCTCTTGTGACAGTGTAAACAACAGTCCATCTGCTTCATATCAACCAGTAACAGGCTTAAATTGGAAAGCTTTTTAAAAGAGAAAATCTCATGTTGCGCGTAAACTATCCCCCCCCAAAAAATAAAAACTGGATGATGGAGTATTTGCGAAGTAAAGATATATACTGAAAATGGATTAGCCATATTTTCAAGGATATCATGTCCTTAATGGTACGGCCACACTGAGAGCTACGCTAGTATGCGGGCCACGTCGGTCGCTATGTCCAAAAATATTGAATGTATAGAAATGAGTGCAAGTGGCCACACTGACAGCTACGCAAGCCACGTCTGCCATGTGGTAGTTGATCTACGTCCAACCACTTTGTTTCTAAGCTATATTTTCAGACATCTATAGGCTATGGCAACACGAAGTTTGCACTTTCCTTCTTCTTACGAGTAGTTTACAAGACATTTATTTTTACCTGTTATTGCAAATCTATGGTTCATGTTGTCACAACTGTTTCAGAGTAATTACAATGAGTGAAAGATTGATTGAAGAAGTCAGAAATTATCCTTGTCTTTGGGATAAGTCTAAAGAGGATTACCATTATAAAATATTGAAAGACAATGCGTGAGAAACAAGGTTGGCCAGCGTAGATCGCATATCAGCGTGGCTAGCACAGTTCGCCGACATAGCGTAGCTCTCAGTGTAGCAGTAAGTTAAGGCTTGGAGCATACTTGACACAGACAATGAGGAAAATAAAAGAGACTGGGGGAAGAGATGAAGCAAATTGGAAACAAGTGATTTTGAATAGGGTCATGCACATAACGTGGAGAGAGAGAGAGACCTCTGTGTTGTCTTCGCGCAACAATTTCTCTACCCCTCTTTTTCTCCTTCTGCTCTGCTGATGAATTTCTTTTTCTTATTTCGAACCTTTTTAGTACATGTTATTTGACTTCCATATTTAAATATATCAATATGGTTGGGGAACCTAAATTATAATAAAACGACATATTTGAGGGAAGTATAAAACAAAAATGATTAGTCTATTATTTGTTAGTGCCAAAGTTTGAACCGTATGTCCTTCTTTAACTGGGAATATTGCAGAAAATTAAAAATAATCCCTTCCGGTCAATCGATTTTCTTCAAACTTGGAATTTTGATAATATTTACAACTCATATTAATATTAAACCTATCCCGTCATTTACGCGCGTTTCGTTTTACGTGGCAGATTATTCTCCTATTAGGCGATCTCTTTTGACATGGACCGAGAAAAATATTTTGTTTATCTTTCTTGAATTTACTACTTATCAGAGAGACATACATTCTTACTTAAACGTACTAATTAGGTAACCTTGACCTTTATGGTTTTTTCTACTGAGAAATTTGAAAATTGATCCTTGTGAGTGATAACAGTTTTTCTTTTCCTTCTTCTTCTTCTTTGAGATGTTACAAATATACTAAAAAAAGAATCAACGAAGTCACACTCACGGTTGATGGATTTTGTCCAAACTTTCTTATCAGATGCGGCGATACCTGAACGGAATATTTGACATGCTCGCAGTACTTCCTCTAAAACAGCAAAAAGAGAGAGTACAAAGATTTCCTAATTATAAACAATACGCGGCTAGGTTTTTATAAATTCTAAGTTATTTAATTTTTATTTTATTTATAGGTTTTTTCTCTTTCAAAAATGAATATTCATAAGGATATACGAGAAATATTAAATACTCGTATTATAAAGAGTATGTACGACATAGCCAACTACATACATGGTGCTGTACACTAAATATACACCAAATGTATATATATATAAATATGTATACTAATTTGCATGATCTAAAGAATAACAGGATACATTGTTTACTTGTACTGCTTTATTGTAAAAGTTTTATTTTACGTCAGACATTATGACATACAGAGAGCAGAGAGAGAGAGAGAGAGAGACTTGAAGCCCTTATTCATGTCAAAATGAATACTTTTATAAGAAATAATAAAAAAAATTACTTATTGATGTATATTAATCTTCTGCGATAATTTGACGTAACTGGCAAGCTAGCAGTGTATCAGCTTGTAATTGACGAGGTTATTATAGTTATCGTATGGAGAGAAACAGCCAAATTTCCCAGTTTTTTTTCTTCAAATTCAGAATTTTAGCCGTTAATATAACATAGATGGTTGAAGTTAGATTCAACAAATAAGAGTAAAGTCTGCTCATCTTCCAGATCAAAAATCTGCGCCAATCGAATACAGCCGAATAAAAAGATTTCTCCGGGCCAAAAGTGTCAGCCAATTACTCGTAAACAGCCCAGAGGAGATTTCGTGACTTCTTTTCGACTTTTAACGGCCACGATTATTTGCAAGCGCACTTCAGGTAATGGCTGTATGACCGCCGCTCACCTGGAAGTCTGTGAGACTGGTTGTAGGTCTGAATAATATTAGTAATAATGATGACGACGATAATAACAATAATTATAGTAATTATGATTATAATAGGGTACGTTGCACCTATTTATCAAAATTATATTAGGCAGCTAGACGTCTAATGGCTGACCGCCAATAAGACGAAAAAACTTTCTTTGTTAATATTTAGGGAAAGGAAAGAGTTAATTAAAGATCGTATCGTTTATCGAAATTAAGTCCTCCCCGAAAATTTATGATTCTGCCGAGAATAAATAGTTTTTCTTACAATTGTAGTCAGCTGACAGGAAAATTGACAATTAGAAAAGAAAATCGTTAGAACCGTTTTCCAGAAAATTACGAACTATTGGTCCAGAAAAAAGACATATTAAATTAAAGAAGCATCATTGTTACAATAATATGTTAGTCCAGATTAATAATAGTAAAAACACTAAAGACTTTTGGATGGATGTAAGATTGATAAAGGGTGCGAACTATATATATTATTACACTATTTCTTCAGATGAATGGAGAATTTATTTTAAAAATTTATATAATCCTGTAACGTCTATCGAAAGAATTCAGTATTGTTTATCGTTTGTTCAAAATAAAGAGCTTAAAATGGTAAGGCACCGGGTTGTGACGGTATCCCAAACGAATATCGCCAAAATGTTGCATGCCTTCTAGTTTTGGAACGTCAGTTGTTTTTCCTCTACTGAAAAGTAGCGATCGAAGAATCGTTTCTAATTATAGAGTCATCTCTTTGATTAATGTAATTGCGAAATTATACTCAAGCCTCCTGCTTCATAGAATATCATCATGGATCAATTATAATGGTATTCTTAATGAATTTCAGACCGGGTTCAGGCAAAATTATTTTATAATCGATCACATATTTACCTTAGTAAATATAGTTAAACTGAAGCTTTGAGTTAAGAGACGGAAGGTCTACGCCTTCTTCATAGATTTCACCGCGATACTTTTGACCATTATTCATTAATTTTTAAACTTTGCATTTAGGGTTGTCTTCATTCGATCAGTGCTCTCTTAGGGGTCATCTATCGATCAGTGCTCTGTAATCTAACACAGTCTGCTTCAGTCTGGGATAATGAAGTGAGAAGCACTGAATTTGAGTCGAAGGTGGGATTAAAGCAAGGTTGCTAGCTCAGCCTCCTTTTATTTTCATTATGTATTAATGATGTAGAAGATAGTTTAAATGGAGGGATGTGTTGATAGGTTCTAAAAAAAAAAAAAAAGTCCTTGCGTATGCAGTTGATATTGTGCTTCTTGCTTCGGATTCTGAGGCTCTGTAAAGAATGATTAGATGGCTAGATGAGTAAGTTAGTTTGTGGAATTTGAAGATAAATGTGAACAAATCAAATATAGTTATCTTGGCATGTTTTTAGGAACGGAGGAAGACTGGTAAAAAATGAAAAATGGTATTGTCAAGGTGAAACTGTTGAAGTAGTTAACGATTATAAATATCTTGGCGAAACAATTTCTTCTAAATTAAACTTTACCAAACATGTAAAAGAGAAATTGGCTAAAGCAAAGCTTGGGCTTAATACACTGTTAAGAGATTTTATGAAATAACTATCAAATTTAGTTCTAAGCTAAGAATTTTTAATACAGTCAGTCGCTCCATAGTGTGTTATGGAGCTCAGGCTTGGGGAGAAGTATATTGTGAGGAACTAGAGAAATTCTTTCGGTTTTTCGTAAAGAAATTATTTAGACTGCCAGTTTTCACTCCATCAGCCTTCATATATAAGGAATGTAATTATTTGCCTGTATACACTCATACATTAAAAATGCACCTAGATTACATGGTTAAAGTATTCAACATGCCAAGCAATAGATACCCTGTCATTGTTGACACTAATATTATTGCTAAAAACCTGTACTGGTATAAAGATATTGTTAATTTGGTAAACAAATTCAAGCTTGATGTCGAGATTAAATTGGTTAATGTTTGGAAAAATATATTTGTCCAGATTCTGATAGTTTAGATTCGGAAGCGTTAAAGGAGGATTTCATTAATTCCTTTTCATACAAAATGATGAATTTAGACTTATATCCGATTTGTAAGGAACTGATTTTTGATCTGGGTACTAATCAACTCGGGGGATCAATCAAGCTCGGGCAAGGATAGCTAAGCGTTGGTTAATCCTTGTCGCCATTTCAACATGAAAGAAAAGAATGTTGTGATTTATGCGGAAAAATGTTAGCTGATCCAACCTATGTGCAAGTTCAGTGAGCTGAAATTGATATGGCTTGGCAAAGAAACCCTTTCAGGGTTACCTAAGTGGCAGGCAATGGCTTTCGTTATCCAATTGTTCTGGAAACATTTCATGTATAAATATCTAATTATTAATAATTATGTATTCTATAATATTTTTATGGTTTATTTATGGCAGATTTATTATTTATATATAAAAGTTTTTCTTTTTAACATATTTCAAATTTTGGACTCCACCGACGGCTTTAGCAGCCATGGTTGTTGTCTTTAGAATTAGTTTTCATGATCTTTATTTCCTATAGAACTGCTTTCTTTACGTTTTATTTTATATTATTTTATTTTTGCCAGATTGTCCTTTTTTTTTGCAATAAAGACTTAATAATAATAATAATTGAAGAAGAAAAAAAAACCATTCAATACAATCACAAATTGGCTGAGCGATTTTCACCGAAATTTCGTAACGAATCTCATTGTGGTTTTAAAATGGAATATCTGACTTTTTTTGTTTATTTTTTCATTTTGATGTTTTATTGGTTTAGTTACGGTAGTGACCCATCTAAACACACATTTCCGCTGAAAACATACAGTTTAAAACATTTGAGATAATCGCAATATAAAAAAAAAACTCGTTTTTTGCCATGCTCAGTCATTCGTTATAATCATGAAAATACATTGATCCATTTAAAACATTTTGAAAATACATTAACCAAATGAAATAGCAGAACGCTTTTCTCTCATACATAGCATATAGCACACAGAGAGTGGATTATGGCGGTACCCGCTGCAAAGCAAATCAACCAACCAACACAAGGTGATGAACGTCAAAGACATTAAAGCCAGTTCGATGGTTTCTCAAATCAGTGAGATTGTGCAATGAGAACGCGCTCATTTCCAAGAGGATTAGGTTAATCCATTTTCATTAGTATGTTAGAAGTTTCCTTTGTGGGTGTAACAGTTCTCTGTGAGGTTTTATTTCGCAAAGAGAAGTAGAGATGTATTTTAAAGATATATTTCTATGAAAGAGATCTTTCTTTTCTTTGTTTATTTAAAGATATAAATATTTTTGAATATGCTTCGCCATTTCTTCCTCTTATTCTTGCATATGCTTTTCCTAGAAATTTTCCAAAGGAAAGAAGGGCAGCTTTTCTAATTAGCAATTTTACTTTCTCTTAATGCTGTAATCGAGTCAAATTTTACGAAATTGAGGCCCCCGAGTCGGAAAACGGGAAGTGAGTGTGTTGTCAGCAGAAGGCAAACATGAAAAATAGCAGGAAGCCGAAATTTGATATTTCATTTAGGTTCTACAGGGATCGCAACAATAGTAAGGTTTTTATCAAAATCGGTCGGGCCGGATGTCGACGGCACCAACCGGTTTCCTTTAAACTTGGTATATCAACTAACTTAATATCTGAGATACAACTTTTATTTGAATCATTTTCTTCGGGGAAATTCATGGAACGGGTATGTATTCTGGGCTTTCCTCTGAAGTGCGAATTCAATATATTATATGAAGGTTGTGTCCGCAAATCTAGAAAAATTCAAAAATTCTATTTTACCGTTTTGCCTGCTCAAAATTTTTTTCGGAAGAATATCGAATAAATATATCGATAATCTGCAAAGGGAAATGTAAAATTTTGAAGCTATATTCTTTAAGCAGCAATTTTCACAATTCTAGTGCAATAGATTGACATCACAGGTATTTTCCATATAGCCTGCTTCTTTTTGTTATCATCGACCGGTTTCGGGCGTTCGCCCATTATCAGGATACTTTTTGTGTTAACATAGATTTGCACAGAGCAAATTTAGTTGATACACTCTTTTGCTGTGTGCAAATCTATGTTATCACACTGTTTAACAAAAAGCATCCTGATGATGGGCGAACGCCCGAAACCGGTCGATGATAACAAAAAGAAGCAGGCTATCACGGAAAATATCTCTGATGCTTTCCAGCTCTGCGGAACCAACCACAACAATAATAGATTGACTGCGGGCTTACCTTGCCATGCAACCAAAATTCATAAGGCACAGTTCATCTTAACGTGATCTGCCCACAGTTACGTCACTCATCGCGTCACATCAGGCATAACGGATCCCCCCCTTATTACAAGCACACAACCCTTAGATCTGGAAGGAGAATTTTCAAGAAGCATATATATGGGCTAAGAGGCTAGGCTAAAACATAAGAGTATACAATTGCCTGTCTCCGTTCTCTGTTTACAAGAGCCTTCTTCCCTTGAACTCACAAAAAATCACTGAATTGAATCACAAAATTGTTTCCAATGAATGTGTTCGGGCATTTATTTGTGGTGGATATTATGCGAAGTTTAAAGAAAATTTCTTTACACTTCCGGTTTGATGGTTTTCTCTGACACAGAACGGCATTGGTGGGACCAACAGCGGAATATCACAGTTGTGCTTCCTGCGATATAACGTTTTTAACATATTTTGTTCAGCAAGAGAATGTAAAAATATTTTTTTTTTTTAACATAGACTTAAGTTTTTTGTTAGTTTATTATATGAAAAGAAACTATTTGATTATTTCTTTTTATCACTTTATTTTTTTATTATACCCATTTTGCAGGAAATGACATGTTTGATAAAATAAAGCAATTTCCGGACATCTCAGCCTTTTTCCTCCACCCTTCCCTGTAGAGCGGTAATAGATTTATATATAATAACGTTATTGTTAGAAAAATAAATGAAGTTTTTATTTTGAGAGTAAAAAAAGTAATATTAGTGTGCAATATTAATTTGATTAAATAAAAGAGAATGATTTTAGTCCCTGAATGATTTTAATTAAATTAATAAAAACTTCCGGATTAATTAATATATTCCAGATAAGACCAAGCTCCGCTGGTGTGCGATTTATGTCTCTTGCTTCTTCGTCTTAGGTTTATGTAATTACTTTTTTTTTTTGGTTTTTGTGTATAGTTTTTTTTTTTTAAATAAGTCACTCTATTGTTTGTTTATTGTTTCTATTTCTCATGCTATTTTTGAATAATTTCTAACTTTCTCTTACTGCTAGTAAAATAAAGTATTGCGACCTTGACAATTGAGTTTTTGAAATTGGGTTTTCACTGGAAATATGTGTTTTGAGGTCCCCTGAGTACGAACAAAATATTTTTAGCAAATGGTGTGGATCGATCAGTGGGTGAATAATTTTTGTTTTCAATTTTTCGTGATTTTACTAGAAAACTGCATCAAAGATTTTCTTTTCTTCTGTATACTATCTTCACATCTGAATACCTATCACTTTTCTTTGAAACATTTTCCCGGGAAAATTGTTTTATGGGGATTCTGGTGGAATGTCAAACAGTAGCGTCCTCTAAAGTATCACTTTATTATAATAATATATGGTTTTACCACATACACAATATTAATAATACACATTAGAAGCATTGACACAATTTCAAATTTGATCACTTTTATTTGTAACATTTGTCTGGAAAAATTGATTTTGGAGGGAATTATTGGGAGTCGTGTGTAAATTAATTTAAATTTAAATTGCAACAAGCTTCGTTGATTTTGACATAGAGTGCTCCACATTAGGCTGCTCACGTGTACAAGTGAAATCCCCCACCACCGTGTGTTTGTGGCCCAGCCCAAAACTAAACATTGCAACGTTGGAATTTTAAAGAGAAATTCTTGATTAAAGTTGTAATATACTGTTTTATACGATATTTTTATTAATTTTTTTAATTTGATTGTTTATAAATAAAAATAGTGTCTTCTATTTTACGTAGAACTTCCGGCTGACGCAATATCCAATCCATAGAAAAACAGACGCGAAATTTTTCCAGGTGTTAAGTTTTCTTAATTCCTATCCATCTATTAGAATTAAATTTTGATTGATGAGACATAATACAGAGAAGCCTTAGACCCCCCCCCCCAACTCTTCAGAATACTAAAATCATTTTTTCTCATTAATAAATAATTTAAATATAGAGAGGATAATAGTTTCAAATTATGTGTAGGAAGTTCAAATGGAAATCATAAGACGATTTTTTTTTGTAATACACACCTTTTATGACTTATTGACTACTTCTTACTGACTCATTTTGTGTATTGCTGTTGTGGAGAACCTTGAAGGTCTTTTTTTTCTTTTTACCACTCAACGTGAGTCATTAGTTCTCATTCAGTAAGTTTTTTTAAAAAAAACTTGACCCATAATCTTCTTAAAAAATGGATGCCGCCGTTTTAGAGATAATCGCGATAAATTAGAAGAAACAAAAACATTCAGTAAAGTCGACTTCCGGTTGATGGATTTTGACACCGTCTCTTAGCGCTTTTCCATTTTTGAGATATTCTGATCTCTCTTTCTCTCTCTCTCTCTCGCTCTAATTTGTTTCTTTTATATTTAAGGGACCTCAAAATATGAATTTCCGGTGAAAAATTTGATGCAATCGTAATACTTAAAGCGTACAGCTGAAAAGAGTAAACAAAAAATTTTCAAAATTGGAAGTAAAAGAAAGTTGTGTGATTTTTCGCACCATGTCTTTCTCTTTGTCTCTCTCTCGCTCTCTCTGTTTCCTTTTCAAGTAACAGAGAAAAACCAATTTGTTCAACAAAAATATAAAAAGTTTGCCAACAGTTTATCAGACGCGCATTTCACTTGGACAAACTGAAGAAAATTCCCCACACCCCACCCGTTTCCTATCCTAGTTTTCCACTACTATCATGTTATCGCCTTGCAAAAGGAAATATCACAAACTCTTGTGTTTTTTGTTTTTATTAATGACTTTAAATCGAAAATGTCCACATTATAGAGAATGATAAAGAATAGTATTTTACTTATTTTGTTTTTTTTTTTTGCAGAATAAAAAACGGGAACTTTTTTTTCTTTCTCTTACCGTATTTGCCGTATTTGCGATCTTGTCAAATTTTTCATACGTTTTCACCGGAAAGAGACGACTTTAAAGAAAGAAAGTGGTTTTTATAGAAAATTGATTTGCTTATTTGTGTGTTTGAAACAGCGTAAATAAAAAAAAATTAGGAAAATCGGCAGAAAGTTCAAATTTCTCATTATGTTTGGGTATCAATACAAACAGGAAGTTTCAGTGGCAAAAAGTTCCCTCAACCCAAAATACACTTTGCTATAACTGAATGTTTCAGTTATTCTTAAAATTTCTAATTAATGGCTGTTTTACACACATGCAGGTTCTCCCTTCTATTTTCTTTCTCGTACTTGTCGTAATTGCAAGCTTTACAATCGCATCAAGTTTTCGATATAGAATTTTCCCCGGAAATACATCTTTTCAGGTCCCCTGAGTTCAAAAAAGGGAGTTTTAGGAAAATGATGCGCGCACGCGCATGTGTGCGTGTTTTTATTTGTGTATTTGAACAGCATAGCTCAAAAACGAAAAAAATCACAGAAAGTGCAAACTTGACTGACCTTTCGTTTGGCTATAACCATGGGATCTGGAAAATGATCTAATCTATAAACTCGGAGCCTGCAGAAGTAGGTTCAGCACTTAGACCTCAGTTGGGCCCATTGTGCACCCTGTATAAGCACCTCACATCAGCCCTGTATCATTAAAAACGCCAGAGCTAAGGCGAGTGAAATTTCTGATCCCGCCTTCGGCTCCAAATTGTGGATGCCAAATTTCAGGAATCGTCTGCGAACATGTGTAGCCACGTCCCAAGAAGGGGACACGGTGTCTCATCCTTTTGTCCGCATTTCCTGCAAAGTGGGTCCGCTGAGAGACCCATATTATGCAGATGTTTCCTTAAAAGGTAATGGCCTGCAACTAGGGCAGTAATTCTCCTTAGCTCCACTTTTGTTCTGCCGAGGATAAAGTTTGTACGAGTCTTTGAGGGGCCCTCCAGGAAAATCTTAGAGTGCCTCAGCCCTACAGTATTTTTCCAGTATATTGTATGTTTCCGTGTTAGATACTTTTCAGTGGCCCCACAGGCAGTACTGTACGAGATGCCGCAGAAAGGCTCCGGACCAATAGGCGTTTGTGAGGCGCCCTCCTCGCCAGTCTGTCGGCCTCTTCGTTACCTTGAATGCCTCCGGACAGTAAGTTGTCTCTCAGCATTTTTCAACCAGAAGTACCATTTTACATTTTTTTTTCTTTTTTCTTTATTTTATTTGCAACTGCGAATCATACACAACAAGCAAATGAGATGACAATGATAATATAACAAACAATAAAATAAAACATAAAATAAATAAAAAACAAAACTGAAAAAGAAAGAAAAAAAAACAATAACTAATAACTTGACGTGATAGAATTGAATGAGGGCCATCCAACAATGACCATCATAAGTCGGTTAGTATAGACACCGATGAAGTGAATTCGAAGGATGCCCTTTTTTTATCAAGCGATCAGGTGATCGCGAGGCCATCGGCGCTTCAGTCTTCGGGAAGGATTAGCAGGAAGTGTTATCTGTGACAGGTTGCGGATTAATGGGTTGTACTGATGGAATGTTTGGAAGGAATTTAATATATCGGGACATGGCGAGATCCAGCACAAATGGGAGTTTTATGCCACTATGGATAGTGTGGTTGCTGACGTAAAAAGGAGCATCGACTATTGTTCGGAGGATTTCTGATTGGAAGGATTGGTATACGATGAAAATTGGAGCGCTTTGCTGATCCGTACAGTTTGAGTCCGTATATCCTGATAGGTGCGAGCAGAGCTGTAAGAGTGTTTTTTTGTTCGAGAGAGTCGGTTCTGATCGTCTGTCAAGAAGTCCGTTGATCATTCGTCTCGGAAGTTAAGCTCTTGTCGCTTAAATCGAGTATGTGGGTTCCAGGTAATGCGTTTATCAAGGTACAGACCGAGATATCGCACTTTGTCTGCCGAAGGAATAGGAATACGGTTCAGGTATATTGGAGGTATATTGGAGTATTTTGCAATTTTTTAGACTCAATGGTAGTATCGGATTTGCTCTCGTTGATTTTATTCTCCTATTCCGGATCCAGGGTTCGAGGATTATTTCAAGATGGGATTGAAGGGTCCATATTTTGGGAGAGGATTGCCGTATCATCAGCCAGGGGCCATTTTACTGAATAGATTTTTTTCCTTCACTTTTCTTGCAATCTGTAGGAAATGGCTGGTGCAATATCCTTTAAACTCGGTATTTCAATAACAAATATTAAGAGTTACAACTTTGACTTTTAAACATTTTTCTGGAAAAAATTCATTTAACGCGGATTTTGGGATGAGTGGGGGCGTGGTGGGGTTAGGTTTTCATCTTAACGCTATTTCAGTTTATTATTATACAATTCTATCATCTAAATAATATTAATTAAAATTGAATATGTTGCCGAAATTTCGATTTTGAAGAAGATCGGTTAACCGGACGTGTGTTTTTATTGAACTATTTTTTTTTTTTCAGTTTTCTGCGAATCATCTTTCTAAAAACACTACCGGATTTCTTTAAATTTGGTATACTAACAATGAGTATCACTTTTCTTCGAAATTTTTTTCTCGTATAATCAGTAAGAGAAAGTCGTGTGAATGTTTCACACCAGATTTTTTTTACTTAAATGGAGAAAAAATTGAGTTTTACAATTTTTACTTTCTCTTACTCTTGGTAAGAGGAAGTAGTATTGTAATCGTGCTAAATTTTCGATATCCAGTTTTCACCGGAAGTATCCGTTTTGAGGTCCCCTGAGTCAAAAAAGTGGTTTTTAGCAAATGGTCTGTGTGAGAGTGTGTGTGTATGTATATATATATATATATATATGTATATATGTATGTATTTATGTAAACAGCATAGCTCAAAAACCAAAAACTGTAGAAAGTTGAAACTTGATATTCCGTTTAGGTGTCACCATAGGATCTGACAGTACCCTATCGGTTAAAATTCCTCCACCGGAAGTACCACTTTACTAGTTAGTTTTTTTACTTTTTTGCGATTTTCTCAAAAATGGCTCCGACGATTTTCTTTAAACTTGGCATATTAACTACACATACAAAGAACTACAACTTTTATTTGAAACATCTCTCTGGAAAAATTCATTTAAGGGTACTTTTGGGGGAGGGGTGGGGTTAGGTTTTCATCTAACGTACTATTTCAGTATTATAGACAATTCTGTCATCTACATAATGTTATTAAACTTGAACATTGTTGTTGCATGCCGAGTTTTCAAGGAAATTATAAACCGGAAGAAGCGCTTTTTACCTGACAGTTTTTTTGCAGTGTTTCGACGATTTCAGTCAATTTTGGTATCACTCACTATAAATTGTCAATTATATTTTTGGACAACTGAGTAAGCGAAAGGGTGTGAATGTTTCACACCAGATTTTTTTTTTTTTTTTTTTTACTTAAATGGAGAAAAAATTGAGTTTTACAATTTTTTTCGGCAAGATTTAAAAAGTTATACAAACTTAGCAAGTTACATCAGCATTTTTATTCTGGTATGGGTGGGTGGGGAGAAGTACAATTGTTGCGCTGTATATATTGTATAACTCATCACGTACAGTTGCAGAAAATTACAGCTCCCCTTATCTACTAAGACACCGAAAGTCTATGATTTTTTCAAATCTTACACAAACTATTATTTCAAACAATTTCTGGTCAGCTTACGGAGATGAACTATCATCAGTGTAACTTAGTAATACCTACCTGCTATCATTATTTGATATTTAGAGAAATGGATAACGTTATTTCCTGGTCAAGGTTTTCTTTTATATTTTCTTTAGAATTGATTACTTTCTCTTATTATGCTGTGAGGAAACATTGCGATTTAGGTGAATTTTTGTCATTTAATATTTACCGGAAATATAATTTGGAAAGTTGTTCGTCAGTTGAGACTTTGCGAACTGAGCGCGCGCACACATATATACAAGGCTTATCACATTTATTTAAAACATTAGTCTATGAGAATCGATTTTAGGAAGTTTTTCCGGCCAGCTGGCACGTTAAAAACTTTGTGTTAAAGTGCAACTTCATTATAGTGTAGGGATCTATAGCACATTTATAATATTAAGAAACATTAAAATTCCTTATTAGCATTCCATATTGAACAAAGATGGTTTCCTAGAATTTATGAAACGGATTTTCCTTAAGTTTGGAATGCCAACTGCACATGTATAAATCTGTCACATTTATTTGAATCATTTGTACTTTATCTTTCGAGAGTAACAGGAAGTATTGCGATCGGGTCAACATTTCAAAATTGAGTTTTCACCGGAAATACATATTTTGGGATCCCTGAGTAAGATAAAAGTATGTTTAGTAAATGGTCTGTGTGTGTGTGTGTTTTTGTGAACAAAATATCTCAACAACCTCAGTATCGCAGGAAGCTCAAATTTAGTATTCCGTTTACTAGCGCACCAGACGCGAAAGTTTTGGACAAAATCCATCAACCGGAAGTGCGCCTTTACTAAATTCTTTTTCTTTACTTTTTCGCGATTTTTCTTTAAAACTTCTTTTATTTGAAACATTTTCTTGTGAAAATTTATTTTTTGGTGGGTTTATGGGGGTTAAACTTTCTTCTAAAGTACCACACCAGTACAATGTATGGTTTTGCCTACTCGATAATATTAATATGCATTAGAAACATTGCTAGAATTCCAAATTTGAAGAAACGGTTAACCGGAAGTGCGATTTTACAAAAAGATATTTGAGTTTTTTTTTTTGGAATTTTTTCGAAAACTATTGTAATAACGATTTCCTTTAAAATGGAACCTAACAGCACAATATCTGTCAAACCTATCACTTTTATTTGTTACATTTCCCTTTTGTAAAAATTGTTTTTAGTTTGTTCTGAGGAATCACTGAGTGCACTCAATATTATTGGCGCTCTGAACAATGTAACCAGTCATTCCTCTACCTGCCTCGGTTGGTTGGCTGGCACAGGTCTTCCCCTCCTGTAGATGTTTGTACCTGTATATTTTATGTTAGGAGTTATGAACAAAATTTGTAATTTAATAAAATTAATCACTTTATATATAACTGGATTAACAGGAGTAAGGGGGAAGGGAATAGCAGTGGATAGCGCACTGGACTCCCACGCGGAGGACCCGGGTTCGAGTCCAGCTATGATGACCTTAGCCTCTACAGCTCACTATCCGCTGATGGACAGTGTTCCATATGATTCCACATTTTTACTTTCTCGTACTCCTAGGAAGAGAAAGTATTGTAATCGTGTCAAGTTTTCACAGGAAATATCCGTTTTGAGGCCCCCTGAACCCAAAAAAGTGGTTTTTAGCAAATGGTCTGTGTGTGTGTGTGGGGATGTGAACAGCATAGCTCAAAATAGAAAAATCGTAGAAAGTTGAAACTTGATATCTAGTTTAGGTATCACCATAGGATCTGACAATACGTTATCTGTCAAAATTCCTCAACCGGAAGTACCACTTTACTAGTTGCTTCTTTTTTTTTTTTTACTTTTTGCGATTTTCTCAAAAATAGCTGCAACAATTTTCTTGAAATTTGGAAAATCAACTACATATACAAAGAGCTACAACTTTTATTTGAAATATTTCTCCGGAAAAATTCATTTAAGGGTACTTTTGGGGGGAGGGATGGGATTATGGCTTCCTCCAAAGGCTAGTTCAGTTTATTAGACAATTCTGTCACCTAAATAATGTTAATTAGAATTGAATATGTTGCCGAAAGTCCAAGTTTAAAAAAAAAATCGGATGACCGGAAGTGCGTTTCTTTTACCACTTTACTAAATAATTTTTTCGCGATTTTCTCCAAAATGGCTCCGACGATTTTCTTGAAATTTCCTACATAAACTACATTCACTACAGCTTTTATTTTAAACATTTCTCTGTGAAAATTCATTTAACGGCACTTTTAAGGGGGGGGATGTTTTAGCTATAAAATTTGTCAATTATAATTTTGAAAACTGGAGTAAGAGAAAGTTGTGTGACTGTTTCACACCAGATTTTGCTACTGTATGCAGATGAGCTAGTAATTTTGTTTTGGTCAGAGTAAAAAAAAAAATTTATATAAAAATGGAATTGAGGATATCTTGAAATAAGATGCAAAATCCGTTTGATTTCTAGACGATCTAGTTCAATTATTAAATCAGCTCTAGGGTGTAGTGGTCTTTGTAAAAATTCATAGATGAAATGTGGGATTTGCTTATGCGGGGGAACACTAAACCTTCAAGAATGTAAAACGTTGAAATGTCTATGCAATTATTGTTGCTATTGTCAGCGGGGGTTACCCGCAGGGGGACACCTAGATCTAGATCCTTAAACCAGATGGTAGTCTGTATCAGGAAAACATGTTCTATACTAGGAGTTACTCATTATCGGCAGTTTTATTATACAAAAAAAAAA
>JAAEAF010009357.1:0-62548 GCA_011037195.1 Triatoma infestans
CACCGAAAATCCGTCAATATATTGAAAGTATATCAATAACTGCCCTCATACGGCCAATAATATTGTCATATTTGTATCAATATCTGAATATTACTGATCGTCTGAAGGACGCTTAAGGTATTAATTCAGCTATCACCTTTGGTTTGAGCAGGTTCGAATCCCTTTGAAGCTGAAAAATATTAATCTAGGAATGTAGGTACAAAAGTGGAGCAACAGTTAGTATAGTTGCAAATGTCAAAAGCGAAAAGGAAATTGCGGTGTGCTAACCAAATGATCGACAATAAAAAAAATCATCTTATGTTAGGTCTTGCAGCTTCTTTGGGCTAATGCTGCAACGTTTACTTCTTTTTTTCTATTCCTTTTTTTTAGTGTATAAATGTGGCCCCTCCAAGAACGATTCATTAACACTTATATGTGTTGTAAAATGCCAAGTTTTAAGAAAATAAACACGGATTAATTAGAATTCAATGATATAGAAGAGAATTGTATCAGTATAATTATATAAGTGAGTGATTCACATCCAGAGGATATACTAAAACCAAATCTTACAGGTCCTCCATTGCCATCTCCACCTCCACCTCCAGCTCCATAACCACTGCCACCGCCCCCACCTCCGCCGCCTCCACTGGCTCCATAACCACCGTTTCCGGTACCACCAAAACCAGATCCGGTATGTCCTGCTCCACCGCCACCAATATGTCCACCTCCAGTAGCGCCAAAACCATTACCACCACCTCCTCCTCCTCCTCCACCGCCACCGCCTCCGGGAGGCAGGTAAGAAGCTGATGGTGCATCTGCTCGTACTGCTGCCATTACCAGCAGACATGATATTAACGACTGTAACATAAAATGGTAAAAGGAACGTAGTAAACAAGAAATGAGGTGTTTTTTTTTGGTAAAGAATGCCTAATTTTTTCAAGCAAGCTTTACGTTCAACTAAAGAACTGATATATTGGACATAGTTATAGGCCGCTAATATTACACCTTTTATTCCAAATTCCACGGCCCCAATAAGGCTTGTAGGTCAGTTGCAGTGACAAAATCTCTGACCATAAGCTCGTAGTAGACGCAACGTCATGAAGAGTATAATTGTGTCTTAACGCTTATTGGTATAAAAAATCTTTGTTGCCGTTAAGTGAAAATAATTATTAAATTTGAATAAATTTTTAACTGAAAAAGAAGTTGAATTTTGTTTTGACTTTTTTGATCTAAAAGTCTTTCACTTTTTATTTACTATACCATACTATTATAGAAACCCTATACTATTAAAGTTAAATGAAAGTTATTGTACATTTTTATTGAAGATTTCATATTTCAAGAACTCTACTCAAAGTTCTACAAAAGATTCATCATAAATATATTTAGGTTTTTACTTAATATCCAATCGAAAAATCTTTAACCCCTAGGATTAACAAATCATCTAACCAATTCAATTCAAATTGAACCAGTAATATTTGATCAAATTAGTCTAGTTGGAAGAAGATTTTGATGCAACTGATTTTGGGAGAGATTAAATTTAAACAACAAAACTGTTATGATGAAGCTTATTTTTAAAATATTCTTTCAGAAACACATAAAAATTTATTTGCATCTGACATCATCCCTGGTAATCCTGGCTGAAAAAAATTTTAATTGAAAAATTGATTTCCAAACAACATTATGTCATTTTCATATCATATTTCAATAGCAAATCTTCATCTAGATAACGAGATACTTCACTTACTCTTTGTAGGCATCTTTCTCAGTAAATATATAGGTATGGACAAAGGTAAATTGGAAAGCAGCCCTTCAAGTTTTAAATAAGTCCCTAAAAGCCTATTAACCAATTCTTTTTCTTTATCGGCGTTTTATATATTATTATAGAAGATTAGTGAACAGGAAATTATATTGTGATAATAATAGAATGGGGTGGCGAATTCAATGAGTTGCATTCTTTGCCTGTAATCTAAACATCCTGAGAGTAAAAAAAGGCATTGTTAGATGATGCAAAACGGCCACAACCTGAAATTGTGAAGACGCAATCTGTAAAACAAACAGTAAATCCGAGACGACAGAGCATGAATTATTGAATTATGGCTCGAAACAGTTGGATTTATGGAAATATTTGCCATTGATATGGATAGTGTGATCAGTCGGGGGCATTAAATTATATTTGCATCAGATCAACCCTTGCGGTGAACGTTTTTACAGAATATATGGAGCCTACCAAAATTACTCTTATAGATTAAAGTAAGAAGTGAGTAAGTCATATAACAATTACTTATCTTATTACTGAAGAGGAAGTAAAGCGATCATATCAGATTTTTGACATTTATTTCGTTCATTTATCGGAAATACTTGTTCTGGCAACTTTCAAGCATGAGACAAAAAGACAATTGAGCATAGCTCAATAAAAAGGAATAATCTTTGAAAATTTAAGCTCTACATTTCATTTAGGAACCACCAGAGATTCAGAAATATTTGGTTTGGTTCAAAATCGATTAACGCGAAATGCAATTTTATCGATGTTTTTTCAATTTTTCCATTGTCTCAACGATTTTAATTAAATTTTAAATGATCATTACATATATTTAACTTTCTTGTTTTCTTTATTTAAACCATTTAATCCAAACGAAAGACAAAATAAACTTTAACTGCAAGCTTAGACTTACCTCTAAACTGTCATCTCATTATAGTGTGTGGTTCTTCCACTATCTAACACCAACACTAAGAACAACTATGAAAATTTGCCACAACTGTGAATATTGCAATAAAAGAGGAAAAACAAGTCTTGTGAGTGTTTCAAATCAGATTTTAGCTTGCCCTCACAATGTTTGAACCCAAAGCCATAATGATTGTAGAAATTGGCAATATGGGTATGTGATTTTTGTTTGGCCAATGTCCAAGAAAGAAATCATAAAGAAGTAAATATTTTAAATGATGATGTAAATAAAAAAGTCTGATGTCTTTGTTTGTTTGTCCAACTTATCATATTCGTTCAAGAATAATAGACTGTTTGAATGCGATAATCGCTGTCTATGGAAATATAAAAGTGCTAATAAAAATCGTCAGTAGGTCCTTTTAGTACGAAAAAAGTTTTTAAAATCTACTTGGTGTATGTACGTGTGTGGTGTGTGTGTGTGTGTGTGTGTGTACGTTTGTTTGTTTGTATTTGGTTTTTGTGTGTGTGAAAGGCATCTCAAAAATTATAAAGCGCGGGAAGGTCATACCTGATATTCTGCTTAAGTACTATCATGTTCATATAGGAGATCTTCTATCAATAGTACGTATATCTTAGCGATAGGGCACTGTTTTCCCGGCTGAGTTTTATGCTATTCTTTGTTGAGGCTCGGATAGTTGCTATGTAACAGTAACTAGAAAGGGATATCTGCTGGGGTAGCCAGGCTGCGTTGAAGGCTGTGAGATCTTGTATCTTCACTTCGAAATTAGTACTAAAATATTCTAAAAGACTGGAAGAGTTATCCTCTTCACAGGATGTTATTTTAGTCTGGATACCAGGTCATATGGAAATTTCGGGAAATGAGTAGGTTGGCCAAATTAAGCGCCTCTCTTGCCTTCATTGTCCAGAGCCTACTCTTGTAAATCAAAAGCTTGGGACACATGCCTGTCAAGCTTCCACGCCTGGACGGCTTCCCCTATGAATGAGCTCCCAATTGTGAGACAAAGGAAAAAACAGGTAATCCCTCTTAGGTAGTATGGAAATTAGATTTTCACTTTTGGTTGGAACAGAATGTGTGCAAGAGCTTAGCCTACTTCCTTTTAAGATTATGGCCCAATTTGTTCGGATTATTTTGAATTTTAAAAGGAAAAGATTCGGGGGTTTGAATTCTTTTACTAGACATGGGTCATTATTATTGATTTTTGTGGTAATTTTTATTGGCCGAGAGGGGCATTTGGCTAACCAAAGCATAGGGTTTGGTTACCTTCTTCTCTAGTGGAAGGTTTCGATCAAAATTCGTCAACAGGAAGTAAGATTTTCTTTTTTTCATTTTTTCGCGATTTTCCCGAAAACAGATCAAATGATTTTCTTTAAACTGTGCAAACTAACTACGTATCTAGAGACCTTAACATTTTTCCAAGAAATTAATTGTTAGGGGATTCTGTGTGAACAGTGAACTGAGGTCCCTCCAAATAGCTATTTCAATTCACAATATACTATATGATTTTATTATGGTCCTTCCAGTTTATGGTTATAATAAAGAGGAAAATTAGATATGTTTCAAATATAATAGAAGCGCAAATTTTTAGAATTTTTTTATTTATTTCGTTTTATCGGAATAATTTATTTGTGGAGAGATACGCGGAGATAACGGAGACGTTAGGCTTCTCTGAGTGCCAATCAGTAGTTTTCGACTGGGGAAATTAAGGAAAATATTCTGTCTCTTGAAGAAAATTCATTAATCAGAATATTGAGAACTGAGTAAACAACTGTCATGTGATATTTTCCTTAATAGGATTATTTTATTTTGGTTAGAAATTGAATGTATATGGAGCTCAAAGAATCAATTTATGGCTGCAATAAGTAAATAGGTTCAAGATGATTTCATTACGAAGACAAAGCAAATTTAGTGGGAAATGTAGAAAAAAAAAAAACTTATGTTCAAACTTAAGTTAAAGACAGGTCATGAGGAAGGCAACATATATGGAAATGTTACTAAAGAAGAAGAAAAACTGAGCTTTTGATAAAGATATGCAGTTTAGCTGAACATTTACTTAGGTTAATTAAAACTTGGAAAATATTTCTTACCTGTGGAAGTATCATATTTAGGAGTATGTATTAGATGTTAAAGAATTTAATAGAAGACGACACTGTATGGAGTGTGGAGGCTTAGGACTACTGACTATGAAAATCGTCCCCTAACACAATATATATATATATCCCGTATTAAGAGATTGTCTTTAAGAGAGGGGTGGTGAGTGTTGAGAGATGGTACGTAACCCTTGAGCCACGACAAAAGTAACAACCAACGATCTAGTTGACAGGGGGATGGTATGTGTATATATATGTATGCGTGTGTGTGTTTGTTTTGGTGTGTCTATGTATGTATTTTAATCAGGGTGGAAGTATGGAGGATGCTCAGCGTGACATCACGACATTACTATAATGTGTGTATATGTGTGTGTATAAGTTGCACAACAACAGGAGCTTATATACAGTTTTTAGTTCTTTGTCGCGTCCTCGCTTTATTGGATTACCTTCTTTTGCTATTGTATCAAATACGTATCAATTTAATAGAAACTAAACCAGTTAAGAACACTTTCCTTGAGAATCTTTATTTATTTGTAGAATTAACTTTTAGTAACTTTATAATCATTCTATGTAGCCTCAGTGTTCCTTTTTCTCAAATCAGATCAAATCAGATCAGACAAATTGAATTAGCATAATTATAATAATCAGCTATTAAAAATAATAACAGTATTTCCAAAATAAATTCTCTATTTGAATGGAAGTAACGACTAATTAATCAGCTTTTGATTTTTTTTTTATTCTAATATAGATATGTAGTAAAAAAATCTGGTGTGAAACACATATACAACTTTCTCTTACTCCAGTTCTCAAAATTGTAATTGACAACTTGTCTCGAATAGTGTATACCAAATTACATGAAATTCATCGAAGTTCATCGCGAAAACTGAAAAAAAAAAAGCTGTGTTGTGAAACACTCACACAACTTTCTCTTACTCCATTTCTCGAAATTATAATTGACAAATTTTATAGTTGTGTACCAAATTTAACGAAATTCGTCGAAAACTGAAAAAACTGTTCAGTAAAAGCGCACTTCCGGTTTACTAATTTTCTTGAAACTCGGAATTTCAGTCATCTATTTATTTCTAACTAATTATGTTTGGATGATAGAATTGTGTAATGAACTAGGATAGCACTTTGATGAAAATCTAACCCCACCCCTCCCCTAAAAGTGCTCTTAAAAGAAATTTCCCAGAGAAATGTTTTAGATAAAAGTTGTAGATCTTTGCATGTTTAGTTTATACGAAGTTTCAAAAAAATCGTCAGAGCCATTTTTGAGAAAATTGCGAAAAAGTGAATAAATCATTTAGTAAAGTGGTAAAGTAAACGCACTTCCGGTTATCCGATTTTTTTCAAACTCGGAATTTCAACAACATATTTAATTCTAATTAACATTATTCAGATGGCAGAATTGTCTAATAAACTTAAATAGCACTTTAGATGGAAACCTAACCCCACCCCTCCCCCAAAAGTGCCCTTCAATGCATTTTCCCGGAGAAATGTTTCTAATAAAAGTTGTAGCTCTTTGTATGTGTGGTTGATGTTTAATGTTTAAAGAAAATCGTCGGAGCCATTTTTGAGAAAATCGCAAAAAAGTAAAAAATCCAACTTGTAAAGTGGTACTTCCGGTTGAGGAATTTTTACAGATAACGTACAGTCAGATCCCATGGTGACCTCTAAACGGAATATCAAATTTCAACCTTCTACGACTTTTCGTTTTTGAGCTATGCTGTTCACATACATACACACACACACACACACACACACACACACACACACACACCATTTGCTAAAAACCACTTTTTTGGACTCAGGGAACCCTCAATATTTCCGGTGAAAACTCGATATCGAAAATTTGGCACGATTACAATACTTCCTCTTACTAGGAGTAAGAGAAAGTAATAACTGTTCAATTAAAGCGCACTTCCGGTTTACTACTTTTCTTGAAACTTGAAATTTTCGGCTATCTATTAATTTCTAATTAATTTTGTTTGGATTGTAGAATTGTACAATCAACTATGGGAGCACTTAAGCGAAAAACATAACCCCACCTCTCCCCCAAATGCCTCTTTAAATGACTTTACCAGAAGAAATGTTTCCAATAAAAGTTAAAGCTCTTTATATGTTTAGTTCAAGTTCATATACCTAGTTTCAAGAAATTCGTTGAAAAATGAAAAATACATTTCTGCAAAAAACGCACTTTAGGGGCATCCGATTTTTTTCAGACTCGGAATTTCAACAAAACATTTAATTCTAATTAATATTATTTAGACGACAGAATTGTAAAATAAACTGAAATAGCACTTTAGAGAAAAATTTCTCAAGCCCACCTCTCTAACCAAAAATTGCCTTAAATGAATTTTCCCGGATGAAAAACCATTCTGTAAAGTGGTACTTCTGGTTGAGAAGTTTTAGACAGATTGGATCCTTTGGTGATACTTAAAGGAAGTTTGAACTTAATACGATTTTTCGTTGTTGAGCTATGCTGTTCACAAACACATACACGCGCCCACACATATACCATTTGCTAAAACCATTTTGTTTGGGCTCAGGGGACCTTAAAACGTACATTTCCGGTGAAAACTCGTTATGGAAAATTTGACACGACTACAATACTTCCCCTTACTAGGAGTAAGAGAAAGTAAAAAGTAAGTAATAAAAAAAGTGCCTATTGCTTTTCAGTCAGGCTTAATGTGCACCTACTAAATTAGGGGGATGCATGGAAGGGGGCGGACGCATATACTTTACAATTAACATATTTTAAACAAATACGAAATTAACAGTTATATGCGGGACTTGAATTGGGAGACCACCCAGTTACAGTCCTTGCTCATAACCATTACACTAAAACCCGCCCCCTATTATATATATATATATATATATATAATTTATTTAGCAAATAAGTATATAAATATCTGGAAGAAGATTATTCTTATAACATTGTACTAATAGTTTATATTTAATTAGAATTAAGATAATTGTATGTGTTATACAGTTCCTCAATGTTTCATTAGTGCGAACAAAAAAATATTTTAAAATAGGTCTTTTCTGTGTGTGTATGTGTGTATGTGTGTGGTGTGTGTGTGTGTGTGTGTGTCTATGTGTGTGCTTTGTTTGTTAGTGTGTATCTCAACAATCAAACTAATCGCAATAAGCTCAAATAATTTATTTAATTTTATTTAATAATTATTTATCATTAATTTATCGATAAGTGGAACCGATAAAAGAAATTTCGGTCAAAAACCATCAACCATAAGCACAAGTTTTCTGAATTATTTGTTCATTTTTTCGCGATTTTCTTAAAAAAAAAAAAAATGTACTAATTAATCTCAAACATTTTTGAGGGACATGTTATGTAGACCCTAGGGTTTGCAAAAATGTTTTTAAAGATTGGAACTATTTATATTCCTTTTGACGATAGAACCATAGAAATAAAAATGTGGACACATCAACTCTGTACCAAGTTCAAAAAAGAATGTTTGTGGCAAATATGCAAAAAAAAAAACAAATTCGTATATGATAAAATTGCCATGAACAATGAAATGATGGCATTAATTAAAATGTTATTGTATAAATAAAATTTCATGTATTAATTTTAGTCACGAACATTATATTAAAAATTAATACGTATATTGAAAAATTAATAATTTCCTAATTATCCAATTTACAAATATTAATATTTACAAAATGCAATATTGAAAATGCAAAATAATATCACATTTAATAAAACTTCAAAATGTCAATGGAGAGAGAGAGAGATGAAAAATATATAACAACTTCCATATGTCTCAATGACACATCATGGCCGTTCTAGATAGGCAGAAATTGTAGCCGTTCTAAGTATTAAGAGAACTTAAATCAAGACAGGGATGTAATTTTTCTTTTGAAAAATAATAATCTTTTAGACTACCGTGCCATTCTCATGAAAAGCGTGTCAGTGCTTTGTTAAAGAAAAAAACGAGTTCTCTCATATTGCAATAGCCTTCTTCAGTATAGGTCGACTTGATTGTCTAAGCGAAACTGGCAATAAACAAGCCACGCCCACCACGTAGAGCCAATTACGACCGAATTGGTCTGACAAAGCAGACCTGTACTACCCACCATGTTTTCTGTCTGGCTTTGGCCATATTCATTCAAGTCGACAATTTTCCTGAAGAAGCCTATTGCAATATGGGCGTCCGGTATATAAGACTGACGAGTTTCAATCCTAAAACCTGAATGTTTTATAAATAAAGTTTATGTTAGACAATAAACCAATCTAGGGACCTTTAAGAAGACGAATGTTTATTATGATGTAGCAAGTTTTCCAGTAAATTTGTCTTTATATCCATTTTTGCAAAGCTTAAAGATTACTTTTCTACAAACATTATGAAAGATGCTTTTGGCATATTGAAAAAAAATGTATTCATATCAGCTTTGGAAGAAAAATGTTATGAAAACTTACTGAAAAATAAAATCACAAGTTAACTAATCAGTAATCAGTAAATGTGTAATTGTTAGCGGTGAGGTAGAATTGTGGCCCAACTTTTATCATACTGTGAATGTCTATTTCCAGAAAATCTCAGGAAGAACACCTGGTGACCACAAAATGTGGTAGCTATCACTGAAGAAATGTTTTGATGCATTCTTCCATTCTTTGAAAGTTCCAAATTCGTATGCGATCATAGCTTCGAATTTGAAAAGTTTTCAGCGTCAACTTCTGTAAAGTAGCATTTTAATTTTTCGTAATTTACCTGCTCTGAAATGTAAAGAAACTCAAACACGAACATTAATCTGAGTTGTGCGATTGCAATTATTTCCTTCATTTAGACAAATTTTCGTTGCAGAAAAATCTGACAAAACTAAAACTTTATTACTATTGATTATTTTTATATATCGAATAGAAATAAAGAAATCGAATTGTGGTGGAGAGGTAGAATTTGCTTTTGGAGGTTCGTTAAACCCAAGTAGTTGTATACATTAAATACCTCTGCAAACCTTATGCGATATTGTGTGAATGAATGTTGGAGGTGTCAATTGTAACGATTGTTCAGGATGTTAGACTGGGATATCCTCACGGGTGCAAAGATCACTCAAGAAGTGAGTGTGTAGTCCACTCATCCCTGTAGAAAATATCTAATTAAATTCAATTAATTGAAAAATAAATCCAGAGCTAACTAATAAGATTTTTTTAAAATTAATTTTTTTTTTTTTTAATTTAAGGCGCGTCAACATTTATAGTCAGACTGCCCAGAGCCTTCTCAGTGCACTGCCGGCCTCCGGACAGTGTTTTCTCGTTACAGACAACACTGTTCATCACCTGACACTGAGCTGTAGAGGCTCCTAGGAAGAAAAAAAATCTAAGGGCAGCACAGCTGGACTCGAACCCTGGTCCTCCGCGTGGGAGTCCAGTACGCTAACCACTTAGCTACTCCATTCCCTAGAATTAATTAATTGATAACTTAATAGTTGAATACATGGATATCTTAATTTAACTGAATCTTCAAGAGATAAATAATAATTTCAATTTTGGAAATAATTTTCTATTTCTTTAATAAATAATAAGTAGAAATGTAAGTTAAATAGTAAGTGAAGATTTAATGTGGCCATTTTACAATTTTATATTTCATTATATTTGTTCATTTAATGGAATGATGTCCAAGTTTCATAATAACTTCAAATGTTTTATATATTTTTTAGGTCATTCTAAATGATTATTATTGCTATTGGTAAATCTTATCATTTGTTACATTAAATTTGATTTTATTTATGCGGTTAGTATTGTCATAATGTTTAACACTTGCCAGATTGGAGTTCGAGAACATGATTTTTAGGGATAGGAAGATTTAGAAATATTATTTAAATATTCTTTTAAATACTCGTTTTTTTAATTGTTCAGATTTCCACGCTGTTTGCTTTTCCTTTAGCTTTCAAGATCGGAGGCAAAATTTTGAAATGGCAAAATCTAATAATTATGTATCTTCTGTCAGTTTCAGGTTCTCGGGTAATGCTGAATATTTTATGATCAGATTTGGTTAATATCTTAGTCAGTCGTCTTTAATTAAAAAAAAAAACAGTTTTTAATGTCAGCATTCGTCGAAATAATAAGGAAAAAACTATTTTGCAGAAAAAAATAATTAATTAGAATTAATTCAGTCTTGAAAGAACTGCTTTTACTTTCTCTCACTCCTAGTAACAGGAAGTATTGTAATCGTGTCAAATTTTTGATATCGAGTTTTCACAGGAAATATCCGTTTTGAGGTTCCCCTGAGTACAAAAAAGTGGTTTTTAGCAAATGGTCTGCGTGTGTGTGTGTATGTGTGTGCGCGTGTATGTGAACAGCATAGCTCAAAAACGAAGAACTGTAGAAAGTTGAAAATTGATATTCCGTTTAGGTATCACCATGGCATCTGACAGTCGGTCATCTGTCAACATTCCTCAACCGGAAGTACCACTTTACTTGTTTTTTTTTCTTCTTTTTTTACTTTTTTGCGATTTTCTCAAAAAATGGCTCCAACAACAATTTTCTTTAACTTGTATTCAACTACACATACAAAGAGCTACAACTTTTATTTGAAACTTTCTTGGGGAAAATTCATTTAAGGGCTGTTATGGGGGAGGGGTGGGGTTAAGTTTCATTAAGTGCTATTCAGCTTATTAAAACATTCAATCATCTAAATAAGGTTAATAAGAATTAAATATATGTTTGAAAGTCCGAAGTTTGATAAAAATCGGATGACCGGAAGTGCGTTACTTACCACTTTACTAAATGATTTTTTTTCGACTTTTTCGCGATTTTCTCAAAAATGGCTCCGACGATTTTCTTTAAACTTGTATATCAACTACACATACAAAGAGCTACAACTTTTATTTAAAACATTTCTCTAGGAAAATTCATTTAATGGCACTTTTAGGGGAGGGGTGGGTTATGTTTTTCTCTAAAGTGCTATCATAGTTGATTATACAATTCTATCATCCAAAAAAAATAAATTAGAAATAAATGGATGGCCAAAATTTAGATTTTCAAGGAAATTAGTCAACCGGAAGTGCGCTCTTACTGAACGGTTTTTTTCATTTTTCGTCGTATTTGAATTAATTTGGTACACAAACTATAAAATTTGTCAATTATAATTTTGAGAACTGGAGTAAGAGAAAGTTGTGTGTGTGTTTCATACCAGGTTTTTTTTATTATATACTTTTTGTAATTCTAATTGGTGAGACAATATTTTGTAAGTAATATTAAATAAAAATTCGTCAAATCATTAATATTTTCTCTGCCTTTAAAAAATGACGATATTAAATTCACAAAATGTTCTACACTCTCATGAATGTATTAAAATATTGTAATGAGTTATTAAATAAAGGTCTGTCGTCACAATGCCTCATTCATAAATATATTCTCGTCGGAAAACCTGAAGTGAAGAAAAATCACTTGCACATTGACATGCGATATTTAAACATTGTTACGATCTCTATTTATTTACAGTACGTGAGTGGAATTAAAATATTTTCAAGGCTCTAGTATGTTTTTTTTTAATAGTGTTGAATGAATAGTTTAATAAAATTTGGAATCATATTAAAAAATAATTATTCAACAATGTTAGGATAATTTTATTTATAGTTTTCATGAATTTTGAATACATATTTACAAGAAACACCCAACCCCATTTCTAACGAAATACAATATCTTTGTAAGAACTTATCTTATAAGAAATGCAAGCATATATCTTTTCCCGTGGTGTAGACATGTGCATATTTTCGAGAATCGGTTAGTAGATTTTTATGTGACGCTGTTCCGATGGCGCAAAGAGCAGGACAATTTTAAGTCAGTGGGGCTTTCATGGAATACAGAGAGTGCTTCCATTTCCATTTTGAAATATATTGGAACTTACAAATCTATAGTGTAATATTACTTTCAGATAGCCGATTTTCCTTTAAATTTGAAATTGACGAAATGTTTTTAATGTAGCTTAATTATGGTTTTAGCTCTCCAGAACCATAAAAGCGTGTTTCGCTGGAAAAATATTTTAGGTAAAAAACAATAGGCCTATTATTCTTGTGCAAATTTTGAGGAAAATCTCGCTTGAACCGTTTTTTTTTGGGAAAATTGCAGAAAATAAAAACATGTTATTCAATACAATAGCATTTCCGGTTGGCAGATTTTGATCGAAATACCAAAATGGTATCTCATGTTTAAGCTTTCTGCGCTTTTCCGATTTTGAAAAATTGCCATCATACAAACAGACACACACACACACACACTTCAAACTAACAAAGATAATGCGCTAGAAATGTTGCTGTCTGATCTTATCAAACAAATGCGGTAAGTGGACTGTATTTGAGAAGGTGTAGTTCTGAATGCGGGGAAACAGAGAATAGTAATTTCAATAATAATGAATAATAGAACGCTTACCTTGTAAGATGTGGACACCGGCGTAGCAACGCCCCAAGGAAAGGGATCCCAAAAGGAAAAGAGAGTCAACTCCCCCACTCCCCTGGCCCCAGATACCTTTGTGAACGTAGATGGTGTCCTCCAGTCTAAAAGGCAAGCAGATTGAAGGCCAAATAGGCATAAGTAGATTCCTTTGTATGATGTTCTGTACTCAAGCGGGGAACATGCGGTGTAACGAGAATAGCGGAAAACTGTGTACCCGTGAAAATGCGGTGTAACGAAAGAGGTGAGAAACGAGACGCTCGTATACTTGCGGCAAACAAACAGAGAGAAAACGAAACACTTAATATGCGGGGTAGCACGTGGAAAATGTAGAGCACTTCCGTGCGCGTACGAGCGAGGGTACAACAAAACCAGTACAGAATAAGTACAGAAGTAGTAGCGAACTAACTGATTGGAGGTGAAGCTGATCAATGGCAATCGGAAATTATCGTAAGTACGACAACAGCCGAAAGTAACATATGTATTGCGGAAGGCATATATTGGGGGACAAAAAGGAGTCATGAGATTAAACAGTTGCTTTTTTTTTTTCTGTGCCGAGAACCATTGTGGTTGTATAACATGTTTTGAGATCATCAGAGATATTTTCCGTAATATCCTGCTTCTTTTTGCGATCGGTTTCAAGCGTTCACTCATTATCAGGATATTTTTGTCAAAAGAGTGTGATAACATAGACTTGCACAGAGTAAATTTAGTTAATGCAATGGGCAAACGACCGAAACCGGTCGATGACCACAAAATGAAGCAGGCTATCAGGGAAATTTTTCTGATGCTTTCCAGTTCTGCGGAACCAACCACAACAAATGTTTTGAGATCTCCTTAGAAAGAAATATTTTCTAGTGAATAGTCTGTGTGTATTTTTCTAGACAAAATATCTCTTAAACATGGAAAATCGCAGATTCCTTTTGGATTCACCCCAGCATCTGTCTATGAAATTTCAGCAAAAATTCAATCAACCGGAAGTATAACTTTATATAATTTTTTTTTTTCTGTTTTTCGCGATTTTATTGAAAATAGTTTCAAAGATTTTCCTTTAAACTTCATATCTACACACATAAATGCCTATCACTTTTATTTGTAATATTTTTTTAAGATTTTTTTTTCCTTGTTTTTATGGTGTTTTGTGAGAGCAATAACATTAACATTTCCTCTAAAGGAATATTTCAGTACAATGTATGGTTCAATCAACTATATAATGTGAAGGTACAAAATAATGTTATGCTAATATTTCAAATTTGAAGAAAATCAGTTAAATGGAAGGCGGCTTTACAGTATTCAGATTTTATTCTGTGTGGATGGCGTGACTTTTATCATACTGTGGATGTCAAGAAAATTTCAGGACGAACACCAGATAACTACAAAATATGGTAGCTATCATGGAAGAAATCGTTGATCCATTCTTCCATTCTTTGAAAGTTCCAAATTCGTATGCGATTATAGCTTCGAATTTGAAAAGTTTCCAATGTCAACCTTTCTCTAACGTAGCATTTTAATTTTTCGTAATTTACTGCTCTGAAATGTAAAGGAACTCAAACACGAACATTAGTTGTGCGATCGCAATTATTTCCTTCATATAGGCAAATTTTCGTTGCAGAAAAATCTGACAAAACTAAAAGTTTATTATTATTATTATTGATGATTTATATATATATTAAAAAATAGATAATTACTTGAATTAATCATGATTACATCCCCACCTATCTCTATAGGTACAAGCTCTTTGATAAATTCTCAACAAATATAAAAGACAAGCTGCTGATGTGATATAATAAACCTTCTTTTGTTTTTTTGTCTCTGTCTCTCTTTCTCTCTCTGTCATTTGAGATAATATCATAAAAGTTTTGGAAGATATCACGAAAGATAAGATATACAAGTCTTGTGTAAGATATAAAGAAATTTAGCCGAGAAAGGATGACCCTTTTATGGCATAGTTGTCCACTTAATAATAATAATATTAATAAAACACAAGGCCGCACATTTTTAATGCCATATTTCTAAATAATGATTACGTTTATTAATCTATAAAAATCATATTCCTTGTGAAAAAGCACGATTTTTTTTTGTTTGAATTGCTGTTGAAATGTATTGGTGAAGTTGCTGGTTGTATTTGTGGTAGTTGGTTGTGGGTAAGCGGTTTAGTAAAAGAGCTTGTATGTATATTTGAGATAGAAGTATTAGTAATAATCAAGAGAGCACCACTGTTTTTAAAATAGATATATTCTCTAAGCAAATTTAAATAGTTTAAAATATCACAACTATATCTTAATAATTCAGATGTATATCTAGAATAAATGCAAAGCTCTTATGTTTTAACTTATATCAGGCATCTGGTTGGATCCCTTACTGGACATTGTGGTTTAAGGAGGCATCTCTACGTAATGGGGCTCATGCCGGATCCATTTTGTAGAGTCTGTGAGACAGAGAAGGAAACATCCATCCATCTTATGACAGATTGCCTGGGTTGTGAGGAAATTAGGTTCAGGACTTTTGGTCGGAACAGGATGTCTATGGAAGAGCTTAGGCTATTTCCCCTTAAGGTTATTGTCCTATTTGTCCGGACTGCGGTGAATCTTAATGGATTAGACCTGGGTCTGGATATTTGTTCTAGACCCGGTTTGTTGTTGTTTTTCTTGGGGTAGCCAAATGGGCCCAGTGAGGTTTTTGATAGCGAAGGGTTTGGTCCCTCCCCACAGACAAATAATAATAATAATAATAGAAATAATAGTAATAATAATATTGTTAAAACAAACTGTGTTTCTGCACCACAACTTCTTAAATTTCCAATGTGTTCCAGAATGGAAATAGAAGCACTCTCTGTATCCCACCGAAATGCCCACCGACTCAAAATTGTCCTGCCTTTTGCACTATACGGAGCAGCGTCACATAGAAATTGACTAACCGGTTCTCGAAACATGCACATGTATACAAGACGAGAAAAGATATATGCTTACATTTCCAGAACTGTTATAAGTACTTATAAAGATACGCAGTTCGTTAGAAATGGGGTGGAGGGTTTCATGTAAATATGTATTCAAAATTCATGAAAACTATAAATAAAATTATCCTAACATTGGTGAATAATTATTTTTTAATATGATTCCAAATTTTATTAAACTGTTCATTGAACACTATTAAAAAAACATACTAGAGCCTTGAGAATATTTTAATTCCACTCACGTACTGTAAATAAATAGAGATCGTAACAATGCTTAAATATCGCATGTCAATGTGCAAGTGATTTTTCTTCACTTCAGGTTTTCCGACGAGAATATATTTATGAATGAGGCATTGTGACGACAGACCTTTATTTAATAACTCATTACAATATTTTAATACATTCATGAGAGTGTAGAACATTTTGTGAATTTAATATTGTAATTTTTTAAAGGCAGAGAAAATATTAACGATTTGATAAATTTTTATTTAATATTACTTACAAAATATTGTCTCACCAATTAGAATTACAAAAAGTATATATTAAAAAAAATCTGGTGTGAAACACTCACACAACTTTCTCTTACTCCAGTTCTCAAAATTATAATTGACTAATTATATAGTTTGTGTACCAAATTAATTCAAATACGACGAAAACTAAAAAAACTGTTCAGTAAAAGCTCACTTCCGGTTAACTAATTTCCTTGAAAATCTGAATTTTTGCCATCCATTTATTTCTAATTAATTTTCTTTGGATGATAGAATTGTATAATCAACTATGACAGCACTTTAGAGAAAAACATAACCCACCCCTCCCCTAAAAGTGCTATTAAATGAATTTTTCTAGAAAAATGTTTTATATAAAAGTTGTAGCTCTTTGTCTGAGTAGTTGATATAACAAAGTTTAAAGAAAATCGTCGGAGCCATTTTTGAGAAAATCGCAAAAAAGTAAAAAACCAACAAGTAAAGTGGTAGTTCCGGTTGAGGAATTTTGAAAGATCACCCACTGTCAGATGCCATGGAGATTCCCCTGATTACAAAAGTTTTGGAATATATCACTAAAGATAAGATATCAAGAAATTTAGCGAGAAAGGATGACCCTTTTATGGCATAATTGTCCACTTAATAATAATAATATTAATATTAATAAAACACAAGATCGCACATTTTTACTGCCATATTTCTTAATAAAGATTACGTTTATTAATCTATAAAAATCATATTCCTTGTGAAAAGCACGATTTTCTTGTTTGAATTGCTTGTTAACCCAATAAAATCTCACCATCTTTGAATGATTGAAATTAGGCATTCTACAAAAGATTTAGAATGTTCAAACATATTTTAGATTAATTAAGTTATCATCTTTACTTAAAACAACATTTTTTGTTTGTTTGTACATTTGTTCAGAAATAAAAAAAAAGGAAAAAAAACTGTTGATTTTAAAGAAATAAATTTATTTGAATCCCGTTGGTGAAACGTTATTAGTAATCAAAGCATCCTATTGAAGAAACATTCTAACACAAATCAAATTGTAATTAGTATAGAGAATGTTAAATTCGTTGAATATAGCATATATATATAAAAGGAATATATATGTATAAAAGGAAATTTCAAAATTTCTGCGTAAAGATTGATGATAAATAGTGGCCGATAAGAAATATCTCTAAATTGTAATACAACATTTTTTAATAATATATAATCGCAAAGTGTAATTAATGATTTACAAGATAAATGATGATGACCAAATAGTAGGCAATTTTTTTTACAGCATATTTATTAAAAACATTAATGAAATTAAATATTTAAAGATATTATCAGAATCTCAGAAGTGGTGTTATAAGTTGAGCCTCTGTGTTCACCTTATTGTTGCAACAGCACTGGCGCTGAATTCTTTTCGATTCAACTCTAGTAATGTGATCCTCGGCTTTGATCTTCAATTGACAGTTATATTGTTTTTCATCTACTTCACTCAGAAAGTACATTGATGTTAAAAATATAAGATTAATTGCTACGTCTTTTGTATACAAATCCGATGCTGTTTTTCATGTTTTTATTTTAATTGGATTTATTTTATTTTTTTATTTATCAAACAAGTTTATTCATCGAAATATAGGGCATTGTAGGTGCCATGATAGCACTGGTTAGAGGCGAGGATCGCCAAGCTTTAATATATTTAGCATGATACTGTGTTCTTCGATTCCCAAACTTGGCTTTGGTTTTTATTTGGGGTGTTAATATGAGTAATATATTAGTAAAGTATATTTGCCATCCGCCTCGAAACGACTTAAAGCCCGCCTGAATAGACATTATTTTACTCACTCATATTCATTGTTTTCTAGTCCAGAATTTACCACTGGATCAGTAATATATATTGGTCTTTTGATATCATGAGGAATTCACTCATGTCCTACTTTTATTAATTTTTTTAAATCTTTTCAGTAGAAAGAAGTTCAAAATCTAATTAATATATTTTGGAAGACTAGAGTACTTCCAATGTATAGTCATTTGTGAGAAGAACACTTACGTATTAACAGAAAGAGCAAATGCAATGCTGGCAAAACAGTCAGAAATTTTTTCTATCTCTGCGAACCCAATTAATTATCCAAGGTATATGATATATTGAAATATGTAAATTATAGCTCCGAACATATAAGATCTTCAATAACAACTCAATATTGTGAACACACCTTCAAAATTGTCCGCAAATAGTGGAAGCCTAGCCTCTGGCTCGGAAAGCATTTTCTAGTACCAACTCTCCTGCAGCTGCCGTTTATGAGTAATTCACAACTCGGCTATTGCTTATTCCATAGTCTAACTTGCAGACTCAGAAAATATTTTGTAATTTCTGAAGAATGTCCAGAATCTTTCTAGATTCCATCACCTTTCCTAAATTATTTAAATAACAACATATTTTTGAAGCGATAACTGTTAATCCAGGATCGTTTCCCTTCAATTTTGTCTCCCTTTATCTTCAGGAACTTTAGTTGCATGAAAGGTTTTTAATTTTTTTTACTTATTTCGTTAAAATTACCAAAATAATTACGTTATTTATATTGGAATTTGGAAAGCATTCTTATGATTTCATATTTTTGTTTTTTGAATGAACATGCGTAGAAAGTGGAGCTAGAAGTAACACTTACTTCTTTGTAAATATTTTTTTTTCTCCATACCATTGGGCGGTCCCTGAGCTTGCGCTCACATCCGTTCAGAGAAGCCATCGACCTCAGAAAGAAAAGGAAAAAAAGAGCGACAAAAAAAATTCCTGCTCTCCCCCCTTCCCAATCAACTCAAGTAAGCAGCGCGGAAACACGCTATCCAAAGAAACAAACTTCATTGTAAATAGAAGATGTACATAGATGTTTAGAAGGAATGGATATAAAGCCATCTAGAATATCTCTTGCATGACCTTGTTTGTATATAGAATTCAGCCGCCTGTAAAATGACATGTATCTGAGTGCAGTGAATGTTTGTTTTTTTTTTTTCTAAGGTGCACAACAGCTGAGGTCCTTTGCACATACTATACTAATCCTTAATTCGCTCCAACCAAGCCTACTAATCTGGTCTACTAACCTGTACTGGACTTTTTTAACAAATGTCATCACATTCTGTACTCTTTTTCCGACAGCTCCATATCAGATTCTTATCTAAACTCTTCTCAGCTCCTTTCGCAGGATAATCTTGCTTTTCAGTATTTCCCTGAATTCCGGTTGTCTTCTTTCCGAGAATTGCTTTCACAAGGCGTATCTGCGAGATTCATCGTATTATCTTTCCAAACAGGATATCTAAAAATGTGGAATTCCGTTGAAAATTTACACCTACATTCATACTTCCCATTCGCACAATATGCCAGGGCGCAAATCCCGGCTTAAGGCCCACCCTTTCAGAATTCATTGGCTCCCAAGTGCAGAAAACAGATTACGCAATCAAGACTGTTGCCACCCCTGAGCGGCATTGGTCCCCTGCATATCATTCGCACATTAATCTCAATTAGCCTCTAACTTATCTGCACCTGCAGGCTAATAAATATATTCATTCTAATAAATACTCCCGTACTAAATTTAAAAAAAAAAACCTAACCAATCTTTCAGCATCCACTTCTGACATTCTTTACACTCATCATACATCCTAAGTACACAATGGAGTAAAGTACGCGATATTCCACTACTCTTATTTTTGTTATGTATGGACTACATGACCCAACCATGCTTTTCTCTACATGTTTCACTGAATGTTTGTGTGGATGAACTACAGCTTGCACGCCAAAACCACGCAGTTCCACAACTACTCTGCAGATCATATATACAGTGTGTGAGTGTTGGGTCTTAGTTGTTCATGTTATTCGACTTAAGTTACCAGAAGAAATATCTCTGTACCTCAATGTTATAAGGGCCAATGTCCCAAATTTGGTGAAACGAGATAAATACAGCAATGGACATATTAGATCATAAATTTTTAATTCAATAAGGGTTTAAGTCCAAAAATAAACGTAAAAACCTTTAAAATAGAAAATATATTCAGGCCAATGTCCAGTATATCTTAAGAAAAAAAGGCCGAAGTGCACATTGGCCCAAGTCGTATCAGCGCTAAAATAATTTAGGGCCAATAATTCCTGGTGAATATGGACATTGGCCCTCTTTTATTTAAACTAGATGGTAGATTTCAACTACCCAGGTTGAAGAATTGCATTCATTTAGTTGCAGTTTTATTTTGTTAAATATCATTAAATACAATTGGCATTAAATACCACTGGACGAAAATAAGTATCGTGATTTAATGTCATTGCTGAATTTTATCAGCAGGAATTTCTATTTATCACTCAAAAGTCAGAGAGCTTGAATGAAGATTTCTCACCAGCTACTGCACAAGTACAAGATAATTACAGACATTAGTCTTTTACCAGTTTTTAATAAATATTACAATCATTACTCTCTAATATTCATACAATTATGATAATAATCATTAAAAATTAATGAATAATTTGAATGATGTTTTTTTTTATATGTTCAGTTGTTTTTATTTTATTGAGTTTTTAAATGCATTTATTTTTATTTGAATATATCTGTTTTATAACTAAATTTAATATTTTGTGATATATTATAAATATAGTGCATTATTTCCAGAAATTTACTGATGTTCTATTATACCCTGGGGCCGATGTCCTTGAATGCGTTCTTCACTTAGGGGCCAATGTCCAAAAAAAAAATTTAAAAACAATTAAATAGTTAAAAACGTATCGCCAATTGAAACTAAGTGTATTAAAAGGTCATAAAAATAAATTGCATCATGATTGTAATGTAAAACTAGCGATTTATTGAAATCATAAGTTCACTGCAAACTTTGACAACAGCGTTCTCATTTCTAATGGAATGGATATTGGTCCTTATAACATTGAGGTACAGATCTATGGACTTAAATCTAAAATGGCATCGTAAAATGAAGGGCTTATTAACGGTCCTGGGTAACAGTGGCCACAATTAAACGCGATTGATCCGCAGCGCGCTTGCCTTTGCCCCTCAAAAAAATCGGCGTTTGATAAGTCTTAGTCCTTCATGGGCTCTTGCGCTAAAGTTTGTTGCTTCGCAGTACAAATTATTTATAATTTTACATTTATATTTCGAATTAATTGAGGAAAATATCTGAAACTGAAAATATTTTCGCAATTCGCAAAACCACAATTGTCATTTTGTATTCTAACCAATCCACAAGCCCTGCTATAATATTGTCTATCCTATAGGTTCAATCTCAGGGAAACAAAATCTCAAGCATATTGAAACAATTTCATTAAATATGCCCAAATTTGATGGCTGCAGAAACAAAATCACTTTACCATTCCAACTAATTACAATATCTCTGTGTCTTGATATTTAACTAAGATGCCTTGAATAAAGATGACTATTTGTTAAAGAAACAACATTCAGTAGTTAAATACGTAGTTTTAAATGATATCATCTAATATGTATATTATGGTTTGATTATTAACATATTCTTATGTAAATAACATACTGTTTTAATGGAGTTACTTTCCATTATATTAGTAAAATATTTGTCTTCTTGATTATACTGTAAACAGCATCGCTTTTAACTGGGTTTGAAATTAATTCGAAGTAAAATAATAAGATTATTAATGCAACGATATCGGGTTAATATTTAATTAACTTCTGGTGTTTTATATCCGTCGTAGTGCGCATATTTCTTTGTTCCTGACCGGTTTCGGATTTTCATCTGTCGTCAGAGTAAATTCACCAAGTTCACTTCAACGCGATGTTTCTTTTATACTCACACTTGTTGGTTGTATATATGTACAGAAGGTTATAAGATCATGTTACTATGTGTGTGTTTAAAGACAAAATGGAATTATTATAAATTATGTTTGGACATTAGGAAATAGTGTGTAATAAATAGCATTTTTTGAAGGATACTTTATAACTAAATTTTGACAATGATGTTAAGTATGCTCAGTGTTTTATCAAGTCATTTTTATTAGAAGGGAGCGATAAGAAATTTCAGAAATATAATACTCCTGTAAAGACTGTATAGATAAAGGAAAACGTATAACAAGAATGAAAATAAAGATGATGTTGAAGAATTGGTAATTAACAATAATATGGGTGATATTAAAACTATTGTTAGTAATAAGGCAAACTTAAGATGAAAAGAAAATCGACTAGAATCAATTTCAAATGGACACAGTGAGTTAGATTAAAATGCTTAATGTATTCTATTAAAAAAAAAGAATATGAAAGAAGCAAAAAAGAAACAGAAACTTAGAAAATATCACAAGAAAATATGAACTAAAGGAAGATTACCTTATAAGTAATCTAGGTTTCTTAGAAGGATTGCTAAAAATGATGGGTCTATCAATTGAAGGATTAAATTATTCTAAAGTGTTGGATTCCCTTAATTTGAGCACTCTATCCTTCAGAAGGCGAAGAGCAGACCTTATTTTTTCCTCTTCAAACTTATTCACCATTATATAGATTGTCCTGAATTGCTGGAATTAGTCGATTTCCATGTTCCCTACTTTATCCGCTACTTTACCTAGACTTATTTCCCTTGGAAACAGTATTTCTAATGATATCTTCCTGCCAGCAATAATGAAATTTATTGCATTTGCTAGTATTAATTAGTTATTACTAGTTATTTGCATTTATAATAGATTGTTGCTTATATTAGTATAGCTAACTGTATATTATATTGGGTACATAAATTTTTTAAATGTTTATACCAAAGTATATTTCTAGATATAACTTCTTGGGCAATAATTTTAGGAAATCTACAATTTGGTAATTTCAGTAACTTTAATATATAATTTCAATGTAATTTCAATGTATAAATGTATATACTATTCATTTCTATTTCTAAATCTATTATGTAAATTAGCAGTATATAATTGGAAGTTGAAATAATTTTTTAATAAAAAATCTAGGTAGCCGTTCTGGACATTCATATCTTTTATAACCCCATACCTGAGCACCGTAACACAAAATAATACGTGAGGTAGCGTAAAATAATCTATACTTGGAGTCTAAAGGAATATTAGGGTTATGCATAATTTTTGCCCAAGTACAATTTAATCCGAATTTAGCGAGGCTCAACTTCTCTTTTAAGTGATTATCCAGAGATAGAGACGGAGTTAAGAGAACACCTAAGTATTTATATTGTTTAACGACTTCTATATTCGTACCTTCAAAGTTCCATCGCTCATCTTTTGCAAATCTACCCGCTTTCTTTCTATACAGATTAATTTTTGATTTATCTAAATTGATTTTTAACTCCCAAGTTTTTGAATAATTGCTTAAAGAGTTTATCATCTCTTGTAAAATTTCTGGTTTGTCCGCAATTAACACTATATCGTCAGCATAAAAAAAGTATGCGAACATTCAGATTCCCTATAAACAGACCACCACCGATTTCATCAACTAAGTCATTGATATAAATTGAGAATAATGTCGGGGATAAAAGACACCCTTGTTTAACCCCAGTATGCGTAGAAAAAAATTCAGATATTCCCTCCCCATTCCAAACCGCGGCTCTAGACCCCGTATATAAATTTCTAATTATATTGATGAATTTGTTGGACAAGCCTATCCTAGATAATTTATAAAATAATAAATTTCTCGGGACTGTGTCGAAAGCGGATTTAAAATCCACAAAAAATAGATAAACTTTTTTTTGAATTCCCTCATTAAGTTTCAATTTAATTAAATTCATCAAACTAAAAATATTATCTATTGTGGAATATTTCCTTCTGAAACCCGCTTGGAATTCAGAGATAACATTTAATGAATCAAGTCAAGTTAATAACCTGTTTAGGAGTAAACCTGTAAATAGCTTCACTTCTGAATCAATACAAGAGATTCCCCTATAATTGGTAACTTGTTTTGCATCCCCTTTTTTTATGAAGAGGCTGTATTAAGGCATCTTTAAAATTTCCAGGAATATTACCAGAATCATAAATTTCATTAAAAATACAAATTAATTTTGACAAAAAATTATCAGTGGCATTTTTAAAAAACTCATAAGGAATTCTGTTAAGCCCTGGAGCTTTTCCGGTTTTTTGCTTTATTTAAAACTTTTTGTAATTCAGAGATAGTAAAAATACAATCAAGTGTAACATCATTTATAAAGGTTCCGCATATAATATTATAGCTACATTGACTATGGGGTTATATAATTGTTCGAAATACTCTTTAAATTCTTCAGGTTTTATTTTTACATTATACAGAAACTGTTGTTTTTAAACACTTTTATTGCATCCCAAAATTGTTTAGAATCTCTTGCTTTTTTAAAATTATCAATTATAAAATTATAATAATCCGACTCTTTGGAACTGCAAAGCTGTTTGTAATGTTTTTTGGATTCTATATACATCTTTTTTATAGCAATAGAATTGGTTTTTCTAAACACATTTAATAACCTAAATGTTTTTTTCCTTTCGTTTACACATTGCCAATCGTACCATTCGTGTTTTCTATTGAAAGGTTTATTTAACCTATTATTATTATTATTATTATTATTATTATTATTATTATTATTATTACTAGAGACTGTTTTCTTAGTGCAGTCTAATGAGCTGTTATGGCATATTGTGGGTCAACGTTCAAACATATTACCTTTGTCTATCTCCTTGTCTAAAATTTTAGTCAGTAATTCGTTCTTCCGAATTTGAAATTTCCGCTCCTCATTATAAAACATTTTTTTAATCCCTCCCACCTTTTAACAGTTTTTTAAAAATACTCTCCATTTCAATCTCATCATTGTCAACGTACACTCCTCTCCTACCCTAAAGGTAACTTTATCTGTTTTGTTATCTCTTATTGTTATCATTTTAGTTAATTTACTGTCACTTCTGTGTTATAACTTCTTCTGTTAATATTTCTTTAATTTAATTTTTTTTTTTTTTGTTAGAATCTATGCAGTTTTTCTTAACTACAATACTGTACAATAATGTATTTTCTTCAATAAATTTTATAGAGCTCCTGAAGAAGGGCACCCATGGTAACCGAAACGTAGAGCAATAAAGAATTCTTTTTCTTTAAAAACTCCACTGGCCATTGCCATACAAACATCTCATTATAATAATATTAAGGCCTGATTATTATTTTTGTATTCATACTTTTTATATATTCAATTTTTTTGTTATTTTATGTATTCTATTTGTTTTTTTTAATTCTTTTATATTTGTAATTTACCTATATTTCGTATAGTGTTTATTTTGTTTGTCGTGTTGGATGACTAGATTAATTAACTATAAATGGGGTACAATCTCGTATGTATAAATAAGTAAATAAATAAAAGGAAAGAGTGAAAAAAATCATATACAAGTGGATTGTGAGACATGAAAATGAAAGAAACTAGAAGTTAGGGAGAGGCGTGCACGGAGATATTAAAATAAGAAATATTTGAATGGATGAAGCTGGAAGCGTAAAATAGAACAGAAGACGAACAATTGTAGAATTCATTGTAGGTCGGCCGCCGGGAAGTATGTAGAAAATTAGTACAAGTGGCGGCCGCCCAGATAGCATTAATGTAATTATTATAATTTTTAATTAATGGTGATTTAAATAGGATACGAGAAAATAATATGATAAATAAAACGGTTGGCTTTATTTAGTTGTCATTAAGTAAAATCGTATATTACGAGACGATGTTGAGGTTGTGAATTTTAAGACATATATTGTAATAAAAATCGATGAAAGTAGTAATCGACCAGCAGTTCTCAATTTTCGGTTATTGATCAGTGGAAAAAATATTTAATTAAAGGTAAACGTTTCGATTATATTTCATAATCTTCCTCAGTATCTGTATACAACAACAAAATATAAAAACAATAAATAGAAATAACAATATATCATACAATAAATATCTGAAAATAGAATTACTAAGTGTATATTATACATTAATTGTATTAAGATACCAAACTAAGAGGTTTCCTTCAAACAGTAATTTTATTAAAAATGAAATATTTTTGCTATTTTAAAATTAAATCTGTTATTCCAAAAAAAAAAAATGAATAAAAGAAATATATTTCAGTAGATTAAGAATAGCGTTGATAATAAATGAATTGTGATTGTTTATTTAAAGTAGCTATGCTATGTAGCTCAATAAATCCTTAATAAAACATAAAGTAGAATCCTATAAGACTACAATATAATTTCTATGCTTTTGCAATCAAAAGTACCATCATTAGATATTAAGAAAGATGATGCCTTTCTAAATGTTTCTATTCTGGCAATATAATATGTTTAACGGACATAATTGAGGGTTCCTTTAATGATATTGGCAATTTACAGTTTCAATGCTGTACAGTCGGTCTTATTAAGTACTACGCTTAATTCTGAAAAATCGCTTAATCCTAAAACACACTAATTTTGTAAAATAAAAAAATTATTATTAATATTTATGCCGTAATTGAATTATTATAGTTTCATACTAATTATTATTTTAGTTTAAATACTACGAACAACTTTTGTTAACAAACTATTCTGTAGCAAATTTTAAAAGAATTAAAAAAATATTTACTACCAAACCTTGTATAAAAAAATATAAGGGTGCTGCAAATCCAATTTTTCGATTAATAGATTATTAAAAAAGTGTAAAAAATTGTAAAAAAAAAATTTTCTTTGAAAATTCAGTAGCAGATGAAAAATTAGGAATTTCTTGTTTCACATTTTAACTTGCAACATATGGAAGAAATTAGGCTAGTGAAACAAAACGTACTTTTACTTTCCACTGGAATAGAAACAACTACATTCTGATTGGGGCAAAAAAAAAAAATTGAATTTATAAGGAAATCAGAAATAAACGCTGATATTTGTAAGCTAATATAACGGGTTTCGTTAAACCTTACACGGGTTTCGTTACATTTTATTAATTAAATCGATTGTGTTTCATTTTTTTTTTTTATTAATTTATCTTATCACTAAGAAAAGGAAATATTAGTATCTGTTTAATTATCGAAACTATGTTTTCATCGGAATTACAAGTTTTGAGGTTCCCTGAGTCTGAAAATGTCGTTTCTAGAAATTGTATGTATATTGTTGAATGAATCAAATCAAAACAAAGCAGTACGTTTAATCTTTGATATTTCTTTCTTTATTACACTAGGGAATTGACACGAAGTCTTCAATCAAACTCGGAAAGGCCAGAATACCATTTTATTTCAGTTTTTCCGATTTTCCAAAAAAAAAATTGTTCAACATCAAAAATTAATTGAAAATGTATTTTCAGCGGTAATTTTCATTGTACAGCGGTATCTTTTCTGAGGCTTTTCTCTTAAGTATAATTTCTTTTTGCATTCAGTTCTATCATCAGTTATTAATGTAAACTGTATTGCTAAAGTTTACAAGTTTGAAGAAAATTGGTTAACCAAAAGTTCGACAGTGATTTTTTTTCTTTCTTTTTGTATTTCCCCAATTTTCTCAAAATATCTTTGATTATTATCTTTAAATTATGAAGAACTTTAATCTCTTGTATTTAAAATAAGTATTAATGAAGAAATTTAGTGAGGATTGGTCAAGAAAGAATCATTCAATTTTATGCCAACATTTTCTATCTTTATCAAGGCTTCAATATATAGATAGATAGTCATGAAGATGTGAAGAATTTCTGTAGATAATTTAAGTCAAGAAACGAGTAACTTTTAATTTTCTTTTTTAATGTTATTGCGATGTAACAAATGTGTATGTTTAGAAATTCTTTCTCCACATCTTCATGACTATCTATACAGGGTGTAATAGCAACCTCTGGCAATACTTCGGGATATGGTTTGTCACTTTATTTGGAACAAAAAATTTCTAATAAACCATGGTCCAATTCGTTCGCCTTCAAAAGTTATTTTTCATTTTGTAAAATTTTCAATTTTCCTACTTTTTCCCACAAATAAAAACCATATCTCGCTATTCTATGACAAAGAACTCTGGCATATTGAATGTATGACCAGCTAAATTACGACTAAATGTTTCTGTTTATTAGAATCAGACGGATTTCTATCGTGAGATAACAATTCCAAAGTTCATTCCAGGATCATTAATTAATCTTAGGATATTTTTGCAACAGCTCTCAATTTTCATTTTGGGTTTTTTTTTTACATTTATTTCGCATTTTCTTCAAGAAAACAAGAAAGAAACCCCATGATATTATTATCGTAGGAAAGCTGGTGAAATGTAGATATTTTTTCTGTAACCGGACCGTACGCTAGCCTTAAAGAAATTTATAAGAAAATACTATTGAAAAGTGGTTTTTAACAGTCGAAGCGCTGTAGGGTTAAGTTTAAAGTCTCTGAAAAACCTTATAATTAATTCAATTAAAATAATACTTCTGTTTCTTATAGGAAACTTAATGCTGTTTCCAAAGGTGTAATTGAATATGATTTATGTGAAAAACTTTTTGAGATATAATCAATTTTATGAGAAAAAGTAGGAAAATTGAAAATTTTCCAAAATGAAGAATAACATTTGAAGGCGAACGAATCGGACCATGGTTTATTAGAAATTTTTTGTTTCAAATAAAGTGACAAACAATATCCCGAAGTATTGCCATAGAGGGTTCGACCTGTTACACTCTGATATTGAAGCCCCTGTAAAAAGATGAGGAAACTCTTGTTCTAACGTTTGCCGTATAATTGGCTGTTTTGGACCAAACTTTCACCAAATTTTTCATAACAAAAAGTCATAAATGGGCAACAAAAATACGTTTATATACGTTATTAAGAATATTGAAGATATATATAAAGGAGTATTTTTTTCAATAACTTGTAAATTTTAGAGAGGGGGCAGTGACGTCAGGCTTTACTCTAAAGTAAAAATATATTTTAAAAATTTAGAATTTAAAGAAAAATTTAAGCGAATGATGAGATCGCAATAAGAGACATTCGTGTTTATGAATCACATCAGGTATTTTTTTATTCTATTTACATTATTAAAATCATGTTTGCATTGAACCTCATACTCTGCGATAGTATGATAAAACTCCTTACTTCTTTTGAATGTTAAAAAGACTCTAAGAATAACGCTAGAGTTTATTAACATTGTTCAGAGTTTCGAGATAAATTATGAAAAATTAACTTCTATCAAAATATATAACAAAACATTACCTCGTTTTTCAATTTTTCACGAATTACTCCAAAACGGCTTCAACCATTTTCTTCAAAATTTAGGTACTAACTACGTACATAGATGTATTACCACTTTCATTTGAAAAAAAATTATATTTGGAAAATATTGGAATGTTAAGTTTTTTTTTTTAGAATGCTGCTTCAATGCAATGTAGTTTTTTCTAACGACTTAGTATTGTTAGGGCTGCAAGTAGGGAAGAAAATCGGTTAACCGAAATTGTGACTGCACTAAATCCTGGGTTTTTTTCTTTTAAATTATTACGACAACCTTCCACAATAATTTTCTTCAAAATTAATATGCTAACTTCACATATACTCGTATATATAAACCTATTAATTAGAATTTTGCAAAATTGATTTCCAGTGGATTTGGGGATAAGTGAAACTTTAGATTTATCTTCAAATTGCATAACTGTATTTTTTTGTGAGGCTTGATGCTGCCATATGAATTAAAATCTCACATAATCTAAAACCTAAAAATGAGCAATGCCCCTGCTTTCCCAGCCTACCTACATACATTTTTATGTAGGGTAAAGTTACGGAACATGACGCATGTTAGGGGGGGTATAGAAGAAGACTCAGGCAGTACTTTTCATGTTCGCCACCATAGTTAGTCGAAAGGTAGAGAGAGATCAGTAGCGAACGTATTGTAAAATTCTTTAGTTATTTTTTGTGTTCTTCTGTGTGTCGTATGAACATTTATACGCATTAGCTATGCAATGACATATCAGGGTCATAGCAATGTCCAAGTGGCTCCAGCCACCCGCCATCTTCACAAAGATGAAAGGATAGTTTATAACTAGTAGCCCAGTTGGCCGCTGTCTTCAAGACAAGGGCCGCGGCCAAACAAAAACCTCTTTCAAATACAAGGGTCAATAAATTACATCAAAGACAAGCACCGTTAAAGCTGGCCACTGATCTAAATCACTGGTCACCGAACTAACCAAGGTCGCTCGCTACAAGAGATGTCTTAGTATGAGTGCTTGCTTACACACTTGACAGTGTGTGAGTAAGACTAATATAAACTTCGTCCACTGGAGGAGGGGATCATTATTAGCATTATATCAGTAGCGACAGTATCATCAGTATCACGAGTATTATCATTATATCACTATAGCTTCAGTCTGTCAGTATATCAGTATCATTATAGATCATTATATCATTCATTTTACACGAGTATCATTACAATATCATTTGACAGCAGCAGTTATACTTGAGTTCCGAGCGCGTCCCTATACAAGGTTAAACTTATAATTATTTTCATAGTTGTGCATATTAGTTTATTTATTTTAATCATTTTAAATTATTGTTGTTTATCTCCTATTTATTTCTAATTATTTCATGTTAATAGTTACCATTTCTCACATTTAAATTATTGTAAAAATATAGTCTATTTTTATAAATTCAGTGTTAGTAATTCAAGCAATAACTCTCTAAACTAACTTGCGCCTAATAAATCCCTCTTCAAGACATCTAACTTCATACCTCAGGAATCACGACAATTGATTCCACTACAGCCATATCTGGTGAATACCTGAATTTTCATAATACATTAGTCAATTTTTATATACTATATTAATTGCAATTGACAATGAAAGATTTCCACGCTATAGTTAAATTTGGGCTCGTACCCATAGTAGTTTACCAAGTTTCTTGTCGATCAGCCATGTTTCTTCAGCGTATCTCTATGGAGCGTCATCTATCCTATCATTCTAGAAGAGACGGCCAAATTTAGTGTCCATGTTTATTGTTTCTGGAATAAAAGAGGAATATCTTTAATTCGAAAAATAATATATTTTTTTTTTTGTAGATAATAGTAGTTGACATACTATGTTTTATACGCATTACCTCTTTAATATAACTCCTACATTGTAATACAGGGCATAACTTGAAATGTGCATCGCATCTCCTTACCCTATGCTATTTTGAATGGAAACACATATTTTGATAATGTTTTAAGTTTAAAATAATTTCGTAATTACAATAATTATAATAGCTATGTATGAGAAAATCTTAACACAGTTGTTTCACACTATTACTTTCTTTCTCTAATTGCAGGATTGCCATCATTTCAAACTTTATAAATATATATAGAAAATCTTAATCATTTTTGCTTTCTCTAACTGTTATTAAAGAAGGTATTATAATCGTGTTTTACTTTCTCTAACTGCCGTCAAGAGGAAGTATTGTAATCGTTCAAAATTTCAGTATCTAATTTTTCACCGGAAGTACACGTTTTTAGGTCGCCTCAATTTTAAAAAGTGGTTTTTAGAAAATGGCCTCTGTGGGTGTGTGAGTGTGTGAATGTGTATAGAATAGAATAGAATACGTAGAATTGATTAGTGTTTTAATAACAAAAAATAATTACAAAAATTACAAAGATAGAAATAAATTAACACTAATAAGACAATGGACATGTGTCCGTCTGCCAAGTTGGCCAAGTAATAAACTAAAATTTCCTTTTTACATTATTAAAACAAAAACCATAAACAAAACAAATTGTATATCAAGAATATAAAATGACAAAAGAGAATGAAAATATAAAATGAAACACATTGTAAACAGAAGTTTAAATGCAAACATTTAATGACGTATAATCAATCTATTCATTTTCAATTAAGAAATTTTCTGTAAACAGCCGCCCCCCTGCTAACGAATTGAAATAGGCCGCACCAATTTTGGCCACTCAAAATGCCGACCACTTCATCCTCCGTAAACCTCGCCTTCCCTAACCATCTCACTCTATATTCACTTAAAATGGGACATACACCTATGAAGTAGTACCCATCTACTATCACCCGCTAATTGCATAGAGTACATAGACCGGCCTCAGCGCCAAAAGGCATATAGTTTAAGTCCAACAATTGACATCTCGCCCGAAACAACACTTTCATAAAGTGAAGCTTATTGTTATCCGATAAATATGTCTGATAACATTCATTAGGCAATAGTTTGCTATACAGAGAGTGGTGCTGCGATCGCGATGTCACTGCCACCCAGCTTCGTTTTAGACGCTCCGTCAATTTTTGCCTAATTAGACGGAAACTTCCCGCGAACTCCTTATAATTGTCGTCATCAATTATAAGCCACTCTTTATACCAATATATTTTATTACGAATTATTTTCTGGGCTATACGTCTTGGTAATCGATCCTCCAGCAAATTAAGGATTTTTAAAACATATTTGAAATGCAGCTGTATGGGAATATAAGGTTCCGGCCAAGTCTCCAAATGAAGCATATAATTGGGCAAAAATGGAGGGAGTCCGAATAATTTATTTATAAAAAAAACCGAAGCAGTTTTTCCACCTGCTCCACCTCTGTTTAACCCCAAACCTGTGTTCCATAACATATAACAGCCCCGTGACACGGATTCAAAAAGAGTGTACTTTGGCAGATAACAGCACTTCGTTTTTAACTCGTATAACTGGACCATGTAGTATTTATTCCAATCTTAGTAGTAGTCAGCTTTTCATCAAAATGTCTTTTTAACAATAATGTTATAATGTGTATATTATAGTTCAAAAACGAACAATCGCAGAAAGTTCAAAATTGACATTCCATATGGATAAGACCGGATCTTAACCGGAAATACTACTTTACTGAATGAAGTTTTCAGTTTTTTTTTTCCCCATGTTTTACGAAAACATCTTCAATAATACTTCCTGTTGCGTGTAACATTATTATTATTATTATTATTTATTTATTTGTCTTTAGGGTTTCCCCTATACAAAGAAGTCTTGCCTTACAGAAAAACAAAAATATAAACAAAAGAAAGAGAATATACAACTTGAACATAATAAATATTGAAATCACACAAAGAAAAATGAATTTTAACCTCAATTTACATACGTATATGCTTAATAAAGTGAGACAAGGAGAATCTAAATTCATGTCTCTTAGTTCTTCCCCCTTTGTTAAATATAATAATCTTAGTCTTATCAATATTTACCTCCAGTTTATTTAAGGTGCAATATTTAGACAATACCGCAATTTTGTTATTCAAATCTCTCTTACTCTCCGCCATTAAAATGAGATCATCCGCATAAAACAGGCTTAAAACGTCAGATTTATCGTCAATATTCACTCCCAAACAACCTTCATTTCTGAAAAAATATACAAAATCACTGAGGAAAATGTTAAAAAGAAGAGGGCTGAGCGTCTCACCCTATAATACTCCTTTTGACACACCCATTTCTGGTGTACAACCGTCAGCAGTAGAAATCTTGACGCAAGCCTTAGAGTTGGTGCATGTAACATGTAAATGAGAGTGGCCAAAATAGGCAAACTCTAGCTGGCGCGAAAGTATTTTTTTGCATTCATATGGAGAGACAAATATTATGTAAGTAAATTGAACGTTAAACTTATACATACATAAGTTATCTATAATAATAGAACATTATTACAAAAGTTGAGTAATATATTTTAGTTATATTCGCAAAATAATAATTAGTAATTTAATTAAATGCAGAAGATGTTCTAGTAAATTTATTCCATGTAAATTGTTCAACAAGATTTTAGAATACAATTACTTGTTTTGTAAACAGAAATTCCTCTATTCTATAGATAGATACCTCTCACTTTTTAACCTTAACAAACTCACTAATTATCAATCTAATTTATTATCTAATTAATTGTTCTTTATTTGATTCTTTTAAAAATAAGTAAATTAATAATTGTACTAAGTTTTTTTAAATTATTTTAGTCACAATTTCACAATCCTATATTAACCGTATTTCTTGATGAATCTTGTAAAAATATATTTCTTGTTATAGTAATAATTTTTAAATTAATAACATCCTCATCAATTTCACTTGCATTATAAAATTGCTAATAATGGTGCGCAGTTATGAATACTTGGCAGCTTTTTTTTGACATCTGACATTATCAAAAATTGCAATCATATTAATCCTATATATTTTGTAACCACATCATATTAAATTGAAATGTTTAAAATAAAAAAAATATGACTTTTTTACTAATTTATCTCAAATTTTGATAGAAACAAAATTAAGATCTTAAATCGGCCCATAAGGGGTATCTGTTATATAGTTACTTGGGTAGTAGCGACCACTACGGGTTACCACAGCTCAGTACTCCATGCACTTCATCAGAACAGTACACAATACTCTTTAACTACATAGACTCTACTCTTTACCGGCAAGGTCAAAGACAGTAGACTAAAAAAGTCTCCGCCCCTAATAGTTGGCGTAAGCCAATGGAGAAGGAAGGGATTAGCAAGGGAGCGGTCTGGACTAGCAACGCGGAGGTCTCGGGTTCGAATCTAGCTTGCTGCCCTTAGATTTTATCTTCCGAGGAGCCTCTACACCTCAGTGGCCGGTGATGAACAGTGTTGCCTGTAAGAAGAGAACACTGCTCGGAGCTCGACAGTGCACTGAGAAGGCTCCCGAGGGGCACAATAGATCTTTCAGGTCATAGTGCAATAATCCCCTATAACAGTCTAAACGGAGACCATAAATCTGACTATGTATGGAGATCCCCAAAATACAAGAATATTTTTCAGTGACTTTTGTGTGTATTTGTGTAAGTATGCCAGTCGCAGATCTCAAAGCACAGAAACACAGGATGCTCCAACTTTATTTTCTCTTTCTTCTTCTTCTTTCCCTGTCTCCTTTGTGCCGTGAGGCGTGGAGAAGCAGCCCCAATCCAGCCCTTCCATCGGTCCCTATCCCGTGCCATCCTTCTTATTCCCATAAGAGATTCCCCTCTTGCCTGGCCGAGTTTTTCAATATATTCCTCATACATGAGTCGAGGTCTACCTCTTGCTCTCTTGCCAATGGGTCTGGCATCGAGCATTTGTTTGCCTTGCGCCTGTTCTCCATTCTCAAAACATGGCCAAACCATCCCAATGTCGGGCCTCCAGAATTTGCCGCACTGGCTATACCTGGAGATCTTCCCTGATTCGCGCATTGCTGTTACACTCCCTCCTAGTTTTACCAAGGATGCGCCTCCGGAAGCGCATTTCCACCGTCGACAGCTTACTCTAGGCGTGCCTATCCAGCACCGTCCAGCTTTCAGCGCCATAAAGGAGCACAGGCAAGAACACCGATTTATATAGTGGCCAATTAAGCATCAGGGCTCCTGTTTTCTAATCAGTGTGTTGCTTATTTGGTAGAACAAGCTGTATAGCTTTCTTTATCCGATTTAATACCTCCTGATCAAGTCAGTGACTGTCTGCAGAACAGTTAAGGATTCTGAAGGAAAACTGATCACTGAGGAAAAGAAGATATTGGAAACCTGGGGAAGGCATTAGGAAGAGAAATTCTCCGTCCCAATCTACGAGTCCCCACCAAGTAAAGGTGAAGCTAGAGTAGCTAGTCAGAATGCCGGTATGGAGGATGACACAATATGGGAAGAAGAGGTGGAAGAGGCTATAGGAAGATTAAAATTAGGAAAGGCGTCAGGAAGAGATAATATTGCCTCCGAGTTTTTAAAATATGGAGGGAATGAAATTGTCAAGACCCTGCAAACTTTCTTCCAATTGGTATGGGACCAAAAAAAAGCTTCCCAAAGACTTGGAATATAACGTAGTTGTCCCATCCACAAAAAAGGCAATCAATCAGACCGCAGTAACTACAGGCCTATTATGTCTCTCTCAAGTAGCATACAAGGTATAAACCAGGATTCTTGAGAGAAGGTTGATAAAATAGGAGAGGACGAGTTAGAAGAGGAACAAGCCGCCTTCAGACCTGGTAGACAGACTCAGGGCCACACATTCTTTTTGAGAATGCTCACTGAAAAGGCTTGGGATTATTTTCTCTTTATTAAGTTTATTTATTATCGACTCGATGCCAAAATCTGTCACCGGAAGTGTCTTTTTTACTAAGATTTTTTTTTCCTTTTTCATGATTTTCTCAAAAATTTTTTATTTATTTTTTTGTGTAATACCAGATAGATAAAACATAGATAAACCTATCATTTCTATTTGAAATATTTTTCCGAGAAGGTTGATTGATTTTTGAATGATCTTGGTAGCTGTGATGTTGTTATCCTTGCTATAAACAGTAGGTATATTATTAATTAGCAGCATAACATTAAAAAAAAAAAAAATATTTATATTAGCAGATAATATTTTAAATTTATCTGTTTTAGTATACGTATTCGTGTTTTGTTTAATGCGAGCGTGTGATTGGCCCTCAGCGCCCGAGTCTGATGAAGGGACTGCCTTCTCAGAGCCTTCAAACATGCTCTCCCATCCGGGACGGCTTCCTAAGAACGGTAACCCTAAGGTATGTATTATGTTAATGTGCTTATGTAGTAGTGTATCATGTGGTTTAAGTACTGTTCTGGTGAGTGTGCATGGTGTACTGAGCTAGGATTACCCATGGGGGCGCTGCTCCCCAGTGCCTGCATGCAACAGGCACCCCTTACAGGAGACCAATAAACGTTTATTTGTTCACTATTCTCTGTGTTGTTGAGGTGTTCTCAACTTTTTATTTTCAAAATTTTACATAAGTTTTCAAGTTTGACATGTTTTGAAGATTTTTTAATAGTTTTTTTATTTTATTTTTTTTTATGCCTTGAAAAAGACAATATATTTGTCGAAACGTTGGCAAGAATTTAAGTTTTTTTTATTTTGTTAAAAAGACCGAAACTCACAATCCTTTTCTTTTTTTCTATAATCTCTGGATGTAAGTTTACATATGTAACTCTATCATTATTGCTTGAAACATAATATAGAGGAATTGATTTCAGACTGTCATAAGTAAGCAGTGACGTTATCTGTAACCGGTCATTTAATAGTAAATTCAGTTCGATTTATTACTTTGTAACTTTTCTTAATAAATATATTTATTTGATTTAAGTATCTAGGGGCTACATCTTTATGATAAATATATATTGAAATGCATCTTAGAAGGAAGTGTATCGTCAAACTTAGTAAGAGTTTCAACCTATTTTGAAAGGAAGATTGTCCGAGGAGTCTAAGGCGGCATTTTTGAAGTTGGAAGAAGAAGGCGTGTAAAGAAGTTGAGTTGAAAAGCTGATTTAAAAAAGACATATATTATGATTACATAAAATTTAGGGTCCTTAGGTGAGCCAAGATGGTTTCAGAGGAAATTCCAAATAGGATAATAGTAAATAAGCAGCTATATGGAACACACAGTTTAGGCAGGCAAAAGCTGGTTCGAGCCTCCCATAACGTTCGCAACTGTACGACAGCATCAGAAACAAGAGACAACTGGGGGACTAATCTAAGGAGGCTAGGCTGCGCATCTGATTTGTTACGCCATTGAAGATCAAACGAGTGGCTCCAATATGCGGCTAATCCGCCTAATATAAAGAACTGTAACTAATCGAAATTGATTTTTCTAATTTTACTAGTTCAGAAGATGTTAAGAATTGGAATACTTGACTTTTTAAATTATTAGCCTTCTCCATTTCTGAAATTTATTCATATTCTAAAACTTCCTCTATTGGAACCAGACTAATGATTTATCCTATTATGAGTGGTACCTCTTGAAAACATTTTGATCCTTTTTCAGTAAACCATTCTAGAACACTTTCTAAATTATAGACAAAGGAACTAGTTATTAATACATAAGAATAAAAAGTACATAAAAAAAAACTGCAGATTATAACAACTTTACTTATTAGAATACATTATTTTATTATTAAATATTTACCGGCGATGCAACTTTTTCTATTGTCCTAGTGAGGGGCATTTTAATACACATAGTTCTCTCCCACTACAAGTTCAGTTAGTTGGTGAACTGGTGGTAGGTAAATGTTTTACAAGAAGGTCATTCACTACTGAAAGGTGACTGTACCAAGTATTTATATCCTTCTCCAAGATAGAATCTTTAGTTTTAAATAACTTGCAACCAGCACTTTTGGTTTTTCATATAAACAGTTAACTGTTGTACATAAGCACGCTCTATATGAAATTAAGTTTTATTTACTGCATTCTATTCTGTTCTATTGACTTGTTCTATTTGAAATTCAATGTTTTTGTTATCTCAGCGAGAGTTATTACTTGTTGTTATTACTTAGCAAGAGTTATTTTTTTTTACTTTCTATACAATAGTGGACAAGAGAAAAATTTTATAAGCAATTTTCACCCAAATGCATTTTTTGAGGACTCCTAACTACAGAAAAAAAATCTGGTGTGAAACACTCACACAATTCTCTCTCTTACTCCAGTTCTCAAAAATTATAGTTGATAAATTTTATAGTTTGTGTACCAAATTTAATGAAATTCGTCGAAAACTGAAAAAAAAAACTGCCCAGTAAAAGCGCACTTCCGGTTTACTAATTTTCTTGAAACTCGGAATTTTGGCCATCTATTTATTTCTAATTAATTTTTTTTTGGATGATAGAATTGTATAATCACTATGATAGCACTTTAGAGAAAAACATAACCTCACCCCTCCTCCAAAAGGGCCCTTAAAAAATTTTCCCAGAGAAATGTTTTAAATAAAAGTTGTAGATGTTTGTATTTTTAGTTTATATACGAAGTTTCAAGAAAATAGAGTTATTCATTCTTGTGAAAAAATCATTTAGTAAAATAAGGTAAAGTAAACGCCCTTCCGGTTATCCGTTTTTTTTTTTAAACTTGGAATTTCAACAACATATTTAATTTAAATTAACATTATTTAGATTATAGATTTCTTTATTGAACTGAAATAGCACTTTAGATGAAAACCTAACCCAACCCTTCCCCCATAACAGCCCTTAAATGAATTTTCCCAGAGAAACATTTCAAATAAACGTTGTTCATATACAAAGTTTAAAGAAAATAGTCAGAGCCATTTTTGAGAAAAACGCAAAAAAGTAGAAAAAAAGAAAGAAAAAAAGTAAAGTGGTACTTCCGGTTGAGGAATTTTGACAGATGAGCCACTGTTTAGGTGCCATGGTGATCAACTTTCTACGGTTTTTCGTTTTTGAATTATGCTGTTCACAGACAAATACACATACACACAGAACATTTGCTAAAACACTTTTTTGAACTCAGGGGACCTCAAAATGGATATTTCCGGTGAATACTCGATACCGAATACTTGACACGATTACAATACTTCCTCTTACTAGGAGTAAGAGAAAGTAAAAATTAGTAAATGATCTGGATGTGTGTATGTAAACAAAATTCATGGAGTAAGGCTCGATCTAGAAACAATTTCCGCTTAAAGCTGTAAATATTACTTCATTTACGTATTGGTTTATTAAATAAAATATTTTCTGACATGAACAGATGAAAATTGACTTTCTGGAAATGTAATTGATTCTAGTGTCAAATTAAGTGTTTACATACATACAAAGTGTCTAATGCTTATTTTTATCTTTTGTAAAATTGCATGTATCAACCCGAAATTAAGTTTTCACTAGAAAACCATGTTTTTCAGACCTATGAGTTTCAAAAAATGTTTTAGTATTTGTATGTGAGTGTGTGTGTGTGTGTATTAGAGAAAATAACACAAAAAAAAACAAAAAATTCAAAAGTTTCTCAAATTTTGTTGTAACGTTTCGTATTGAATTGATCTGAAGAATTTTATTCTCAAAATAACAATTTTACGTTTTAATTTATACAGCATTATCAGTGTCAACTCTATTTAAATGTAGATTTGTAAAAACTGGCAAAGTTTTTTTATAAAACGAATCCTAAAAAATTGAAAAACTCAAATTACACTTACGAATGAAATACGCCTAAATTGCATGTGAAATGTAGTTGATGTTGTTGTGTTGTTGTAGTGTAGTAGCTTGTGGCGTGAGCGGTTTTGTAAAGGGCGTGTGTGTGAATGTTTATAGAGAAGAGAAGTGATAAGAAATAAATAAGAAAACACTGGTAGATTAAATTAAATATATTATCTTTAAAGAAATTTTAATACTTTTCAATATCAAAACAATATGCTTATTAAATCAATTATTTAGCTTGATTAAATGTTGAACTCTTATATCTGGCACTGAAGTTAAGTGAGCGACTTCTGAGACAAGTGTTCTGGTTGAATGTCTAATTCAGATTGTCCTGGTTGAGTGCATAATTTTGACTGTCGAAATCCTTTCAAATAATGCTGGTATGTCTGGAGGGGGTGTATTATCTTGCCCAAACTGTTTCTTGTCCCTTTGTCTCTTCAATAGCACTGACCTCAATTCAATAGTACCTGACTCTAAAATACACTATTTTTTAAGGTAAATTCACTATTTATTTTCCAAAATTATTTCACTTAAAACATTGTCAAAATTCACTAAACTATTTTTCCCAATTGCTATTTCCACTAAATTATCCCCCCTCCTGGAGAAATTTTTCGGCACGAAAAATTTGGGAGATAATGTAGAACTGTAGAGGCTTGAAGGGTAACCGCTGCCACCAATGAAATGTAGTTGGTGATGGTGTGTAGTAGCTTGTGGCGTGAGAGTTTCTAAAAAGGGGCTTGTGTGTATATTTAATGCAGAGATAGAAGTATTAGAAATACAGAATAAGAACCACTTTTAAATAAATAATTTAACTATATATTAAATTAGTAAATTTACAAGATAATTATTAATTTTGAATCTTGAATTAACTTATAAGTGCAAGGAAACAAATAACTAGTAGCTAGATTGTTTGAAATTCAAATGTTAACACTTAAACTGGCACTGAATTTAAGAGAGCGATTCCTGATACCAATGTTCTGGTTGAATGTCTAATTCAGACTATCCTGGTTGAATGCAGAATTTAGACTGTCCAAATCCTATCAAATAATGCTGGTATGTCTGGAGGGAGTGTATTGTCTGCCCTAACTTGTTTCTTGTCCCTTTATATCTTCAATAGCATTGGCCTTAAATTATAGTACCTGACTCTAAAATACACTATTTTTAAGGTAAATTCACTATTTATTCTCCAAAATTATTTCACTTAAAATATTGTCAATATCTACCAAACTATTTTTCCAAATTTTTTTGTCCCAATTGCTACTTCCAGTACAAATGCATACAGTATTTCATCAACTTTTGAGAAAGTTATATATCTTAAACTTTTTATCTTTGAAAGTTTATTCGACGATTCGGACAACTTTGGTTTCCTTCCTCAGGAATTAGATTAAAAAAAACAAATAGAAATAAACCGAAAAATTACATTTATGTAATGAGGAAAGCTTAACGCCACTGTTCCCTCCAAAATCCCCCCCCCCCAAATAAATTTTACTGGGAAAATGTTTCAAATAAAAGTGATAGGTATTTAAGTGGGGGGACAGTATACGAAATTTATAGAAAATCGTTGGAGCTATTTCTCACTACATATATGTAATTTGTCTATTTATTTCTCTTTGTTTGTGTTTTCATGTAGTTCCCGAGGGAGGACATCAAATGTGCCAGAAACGTCGAATAAAGTTTCAAAAATGTAGGTTATTTCTTTGGCCCTAGCTAACCTACATTTTGTTTGTTAAAAATAAATAAATAAATAAATTAATGATTATCCTGAATATACTTTTTTTATCTATTGTTATTATAATATAAAATTAGAAATTACACACTATGTTATGGAAGAAGGTTGCATTAGGCAATACCAGGAGCCTCTATCTTTGAAGAAAGAAGTCAGGTCAAGTGAGAGGAGAACTTTACAAAAGAAGAACACACAAGATTCTTCTTAATATTGCCAGTCTTTTCCCTTCCTCAGTTCCACAACCTTCCCCAATGGTTTAATACAAACAGCACAGTGAAGCTGTATAGATTGTTGATCGGTTTGTTTACCTTAGCAAAACTTTTAATCAGATTACAACATATCTATCAACAGAAAACTATCATTAAACACGCACATACTGTAAGGACAAGCTGATGATACAGTAGTAGTTAGTACTTTAAATATTTGACTATTGTTAGTTTATATTCAATAATCATACAGTGACATACTGTTAACAGTTATAAACAACTTATACATTATTATTTATTATGCAAAGTAAACTAGCCATAGTTTAGAACATGTGTGTTCATGAAATGGACATAGCTGTAGTTTTCTTATCAAATGAAATGCATTACACAATAACTAGTCAGAAACCATACAAATAAATAATGTATGTAAAGGTAATTTTTCTAGAAGGTAATAACATCAACATGCCCATTCATTAGAAAGAGCAGGAGAGGGGAGTTTTTTTTTGCATAATTTAAATGGATCGATTTAAAACAGTTTTGGACAAATATCTTTTGACAAGATTAACGAATGTTTTGACAGTCTGGTAATGTTAAATCGTGTGCACCTTGTCATGGGCTATTTTGTTTCGTAAAATATCTAATATGAATATTAAACCGCCATTCCCATTCACTTCAATAACCGCAAAATCATCCAAACATTCTTTTATACCATCTTGTTGCGTGCATTTGCAAAAATAAAAAAATAAATGAGCGTGACTATAAATTTGAATTTATGAAACCTTAAAAAATTTGTCCCTCAATTTTTTTGATATTACATTATTGTAAACAAAAAAAATTGTGTGAACCACGTTGACACGATTTTCTCTTACTCCAATTAAGACTCTTTAATTAACACTTTGTTTAAAATTGCAACAATGTTTTAGTATAATGGGTATGAGAAGGAGAGAATTGGGTTTGAAAGATAAATAAACTGGAAATAATGCTGAACACTGTGTAATGAGAAAGTAACACAAACTGCCTGGACTTTACACGTATATAGACACTGGTAGTGAGTGATTTAGAGTTAGTGAAGAAAAGGGTAGAAGTAGTTGGTTGCTGACGCGTTGTAACTGCTGTATATGCTGTTCTAAAAACTGTCCCCTGTAGGGCTTGCGCAGCTGTATTTAAACAGAGTGTCTCCCACTCTAGCCTGGCCTAAGCAGGAGTGTGGCTCTCAATTTTGTGTATGTGTGTGTGTGTGTGTGTGTGTGTATGTTGTGTGGTGTGTGTGTGTGTGTGTGTGTGTGTGTGTCTCTCTCTCTGCTTTAGATACCTCTCTTTGGAGCCATGAAAAGTTTATATAGTTAATAGCAGTATACTTGTAATCCTGAGCGAAGCTGTGGGGGGGCACCCTTTATCAAAACCAACAAAGCTGGTCTAGTTTAAATTTAAACCTAACCAAGCTAACCGAAACTCCTCTGAAACCAAGTTTTGTCGGCATAATATTACAAATAAAAGTGATATGTTGCTATCTATGCAGTAGCAATTCCAAGTTTAAAGATTATCATGGTAACCGCTTTCGAAAATTCCGAAACAAATCTCAAAAAACTATTCTGCGCAAAGTTTGGATTTTTATTAATGTTTTAAATGTATATTAATATTACGTAGTAGTAAAGCCAATCATTATACTGAAGTTATATTTTAAAGGTAAGCATTACCTTTCCCTCAGGACCCTCCAAATGTCAATTTTTCTCGCCCAAATCTATCGTGTCAAATGCGGTGGCAGTACCTAAAGGAAATATCTGTGTCTGTGTGTGTGAGGGTGTTTTTTATTTTTGCCTGTTGAGAGCATCCCTAACACCAGGGAGTTTATTTCTACATGCTCCATACAAATAATATACTACATGCTTTTTATTTACAGACATATTTTAGTATATTATCACATTGTCTGGACTTATAAAGCAAATTTTACTTGGGTTGGCTAAGAGAGAGAAAATGCAAAGAAATATAATATAATAATTTAAATGTGCAGCCATCAATTTAAAATAATCAAATAAACAGGAAAAAAAGTAAATTATAAAAAAATAAATTGAAATAAAAACAATAAAGTATTGAATATCTAATAATCAAGTTGATCTAAAAATATAAAAAAAAAGCTTTTATAATTTCAAAAGTAAACAACAGATTTAAATTATTTTAACACAAATATGGCCGTGAATAACGGAAAAATTAAATGGTCGAGCCATTAAGAAAGAGAAAATGCAAAGAAATATAATATAATAATTTAAATGTGCAGCCGTCAATTTAAATCGAGAGTAATGGTAAATTAAAATAATTAAAATTAAAGTTAATAACTTAAAATTAGAGACTATCAAAATCAATTTTGTTGACAAATTTGGAAAACTCTGGGAGATAGTTTTTTACCAATTAGCTGTTGGTTATCCTGGACAGGCCAAATATCCCCATGAAGGATAATCTCTCTGACGAGGTCTGTTCGAAGATGATCTAATTTGGTGCAGTTATTTATGACATGTTGAATGGTTTGAGGCTCTGCTATTGGCGCAATCACACATTGGACTACTGGAGATAAGATTTTAAATGTCCATGGCCGCTAATTATCTGAGTGAGTTTATAATTGATTGTTACATCACACTTCTGCCTTGATGTTATTGTCGGGAAGTAAAGTTTGGTATTAGAACCTTTTGCTGTTGTACTCCAGATATTTTCTCATTTTGAAAGAATAGTTGTCTTGATTAATGATTTGTGTTTAGAATGATTGGTTCTTTACTGTATGAAATGGATACAAATAAATCTTTTGAGGCAGCTTTCGCAAGTTGATCTGCAACTTCATTTCCAGTTGTGCCACAGTGGCTTTTAATCCATTCAAAGTATACATTGTAATCTAGATTTTTCAATAGCAGCACCTTATTCCGGATTTGTTCAATAAGCGGTAGATAATGTAGTGGAAGGACAAAATTGAAAATAATAGTTTAAAGTTTCTGAATATTTTATAGTATCCAAAATTGTATTTTTGTTAATATTTTATAATTATTTTAGTGCTGTGAATTTACCTTCAAAAAGTGTGTATTTTAGAACCAGGTATAAAGTCCTGTTACTCGTACGGTTCAAGAACAATTATGGCATTGTACTGTACTACCCCTTCTTCTCACAGGGGAGGAATTGAAACAAAGAGAAGAGATATTTTAAGACAGACTCGTTCTAGCTACCAAAGTGAAAACATCAGAGCCAGTATCAAGTTTTAAGAATTATTCCAATTAATTTATAAGCATATTGTTGTTAACTTAATTTCTCTTAGAGAATATATCTTTTGAAAAACAGTGTGACTTCTTTATTATTGCTAAACACTTCATTCTCTTTTAAATTACAAACTTATAAGCCCTTTTCACTAAAACGCTCGTGCTACACACTACCACTACTACAAATACAACTCCACACCATTACATTACATTGGTGCCAGCTGTTTGGGATATTTTCAACGAGAATCCACAATTTACAAGTACGTAAAAATTTTAATTTCATAATTAAACAAATTATCCATCAGATAATTTGATTGTTTTTTAATTATTTTCTCAGCGGAAATATCTTCAATATTTCCCATTATTGAATTTTCTAGTGAATTTCATTTTTAAATTTTTGTAATTGTACCACTTGCACCTCAATCCCTTTCGAATTTTGAATTTATGAGTGTACTTAATAGATCCCAAATTATAAAGATATTACGCGATAATAACCTTTCTGTTGGAGGCAATTTACTCCAATTACGTAGACGTCTTGAAAAATATAATCTTTCCCCAAGCAATTCGTTCACTGACAAAATGTATAAGATTAATGGACAAGACATGGGCATCGACGCTGCTGTAGAGTATTTGCTTGCTCAGCAACAATTAGCAAATCCTCCCACCCCCAGCAATCAACCAGCTAGTTCTTTAAGAAATTTGCAATTGATAAACAGCTTACCTACCTTCGATGGCGAAAATTCAGCCAAGGTGACAGATTTCCTTGACCAAATTAGCCATTGTGCTAGTCTTTCTGGCTGGGACGACGCTGCTAAATTAGAAATATTAGCACTAAGGCTCTCAGGGTCTGCAAAAATATTTTACGACACCCAGAAAGCGGAATTACAACGCCAGGGTACAAATATAACGTATCCTCTAATTTCAGAGCGACTTCTAGCCCGATTTCGTAAGGAAAAAACACCCTTAGTCCTCTTACAACAGATGACTAATATTCAGTCCTTGCCCACTGAGTCTCCTGAAACATTCGCGGATAGGATTAGACATATCCAATCCGCCATTCATTTAAAAGCTCAAGCTAACCCACTCGAGGCCTTACAAGCAATTCTAGATAAACTGGCCACTGATGCATTCTTGAAGTCGCTTCCTCAACCGCTTCGTAATGAGGTGCGAACGAAGCTTCCTCAAAAATTAGATGAAGCACTTTCCTATGCCAATGCCCTAAAAGAAGTTCAGGCTTCTGAAACAAACCCCACAGTTTTCGCTGTAACTTCGAAAAATTCTAATCGTACACCTCCATCTCCTTGTCGTTACTGTGGACAAATGCATTTCCACAGAGAATGCCCACATCGTAATAAAAGTCAAAAGCCACAATTAAAACCAACTACCACTTGTAGAGTATTTAATGTAATAAAGAACAGACCTTGTCGCCATTGTTCCGGTCCACATTTTGACGTGGACTGCACCAACAAATTCAGACCAAAACCTCGCACTAACTTTGGCAAAATGCCTAAGAATTTTAATTTTCCTAGAAATTTTAATCACAGAGCAAATAGTAATAATCGCTATAATAATAATAATAACAGTCAATATTATACTAACAATCATAGTCCTCGAATTAATTCAAACAATTCGCGATTTAACCCTTATTCAGATAGACCCCAGTATAGTCTTAATAATAATAATAACGGTAGCAATAACCTCCAAAATAGGCCCACTTGCCAATATTGTTCAAAATTTGGACATACGGCTCGTAATTGTTTCCAAATACAGCCCAAAACGAGTTAGCCCTCAGTCGCTTTCTCGAAAACCTGATATGACTATGGCGCAATCATACCTGCTTCCATCAGTCCTGTCTAACTAGGTAATACCTAACTATGGCATCACGTCCCTTCATTTGCATGCGGACAATGTCGAAAATTCCAAATTTTCTGGCGAATTCATACTTTCGCAATTAAAAGGCAATTTCCAATTAATACTTGTAGAAACGTTCTTACAGGGTAATCATTAATTTACGCACGTATCTAACACTTAATAAATCCAACATTCAATTTTCAACCGTACTCAAACGCACTAGTTTAGTACTAATCGCTAAGTTCACTAAAATCCCTAGTAACTAGCCACAAAATTTCTGTGCCACCTCGCGCACACAATGCATAACACTTGAAATAAAATACTTGACATAATCTCTTGAAATAATTCTCAATATACCACACTTCTTAACTTTACATACTACCACATGTAAATGTTATATGTAAGAATTTGTTAATCTTAAGAATAAAAATTGTAAAATGTATTGAAATATTTACTTTGGTTGTATAATCGACATATTATTTTTGTTTCAGCATTGAAAACTATCGTACTTGGAGTCATAAAATTATTCCGGCTTTAATATTTGTAATTATTGCATTGTATATTTTAAATAATAATTGTAATTTATTTTATGTTGCAGAAATCAAGACGACCACGTGAATTTGTTTAATATGTTTATACGTTAATATTGATGTTTTTTATTGTATTAAACTAATTTATTTATTTTTTTTAGTTCGCCTTAAAAGGAAATTAAATAATTTGTATTATTCTTGTACTTGTCTGTCATTTGTATTTTAATGTTATATTTTTATAATACTTAATTGTTTTCTTGTATTGTTCAAGGTTATATTCAACTCATCTAGAAAACGCAAAACAGTTGAAAGAACTCATAGCTATAGAAACGGCCGAAATACTTGCACATACCCCTCAAGCTAGCTATTTCATCTTTACCTCTTAGTTTTAATAATTTTTACACTAATATTTGTTGAAATTTAAGTTTGTTTAACCTCTCTTTTACAGATCCAAATCTTCGTCGACTGCACCATTGTATGAGTATGAATGTTATTGCATGCGCATGAATTTGATTGCATGAAAACTGCATGATTAACTTTAAGAAATTGAAATTAACAATAATGTATTTATGTATAACTCTGTATGATTATTTTCAGATACACAAGATTTTACCAAAGGAATTGACACTAAACTTCGGATTCCTCATAATCCTATAATCCTTCCGCATCCCGCTCGCTTATTAAATATATATATTTTTTTTATTTGCGTATTTTGTGTATTTATTTATTTGTTAATTATTTTTGAAATACTTAAGAGTTTTTTTTTGTCCATATAGAGTTAATTCAAGAAACTACATACACACCTACAGTACCGACTTATCTACACTGATCACCTACCCATTGCCAGTCACTTCTTCATCCGCAACACTCTCACTCGCCAAGCAGTGTTCGCTGTTCGCCTATCAGTCTACCACCACAGCAACGTTCACCCACTCACGCAGCGTTCGCTCGAGTAGAATACATTCAAACACCACAGCAACGCTCACACCTTCAAGCAGCGTTTGCTCCAGAAGAAGATGACTGCACCCTACAACACACGGCCACCTTGCAGAGGTTACACACACGCCTCTCGATAACTTCCAAGCCTCTACAACTCCAGATTATCTCCCAAATTTTTCGTGCCGAAAAATTTCTCCAGGAGGGGGGATAATGTAGTGGAAGGACAAAATCGAAAAATAATAGTTTAAAGTTTCTGAATATTTTATAGTATCCAAAATTGTATTTTTGTTAATATTTTATAATTATTTTAGTGCTGTGAATTTACCTTCAAAAAGTGTGTATTTTAGAACCAGGTATAAAGTCCTGTTACTCGTACGGTTCAAGAACAATTATGGCATTGTACTGTACTACCCCTTCTTCTCACAGGGGAGGAATTGAAACAAAGAGAAGAGATATTTTAAGACAGACTCGTTCTAGCTACCAAAGTGAAAACATCAGAGCCAGTATCAAGTTTTAAGAGTTATTCCAATTAATTTATAAGCATATTGTTGTTAACTTAATATTCTCTTAGAGAATATATCTTTTGAAAAACAGTGTGACTTCTTTATTATTACTAGACTTCATTCTCTTTTAAAATTACAAACTTATAAGCCCTTTTCACTAAAACGCTCGTGCTACACACTACCACTACTACAAATACAACTCCACACCATTACATTACAATGACAAAACTGTATTTGAAAGAGATTCTATGGTACTCTAGTGTCTGTTTTAATACATATATTATTGTTGGGAAATGGTAAGAAACTATTGTAAATGTTCCGAAAAGCGCGGCGTGTGTGTGTGTGTGTGGTATGTGTTGTACGGGAAGCATCAGAGCTCAAAAACGAAAAACCGTAGAAAGTTGAAACTTGATATTCCGTTTAGGTATCACCATAGGATCTGACAGTACGTTATCTGTCAAAATTCCTCAACCGGAAGTACCACTTTACTGGTTGTTTTTTTTTTTACTTTTTTGCAATTTTCACCAAATTGGCTCCAACGATTTTCTTGAAACAACTTTTATAAACTAAACATACAAAGATCTACAACTTTCATTTGAAACATATCTTTGGGAAAATTCATTTAAGGGCAATTTTAGGGAAAGGGTGTGGTTACAGTTTCCTGTAAAGTGCTATTTCAGTTTAATACACAATTCTGTCATTTAAATAATATTAATTAGAATTAAATATGTTGTTGAAATTCCAAGTTTCAAGAAAATTAGTAAACCAGAAAGTGTGATTTTACTGAACAGTTTTTATGATTTTTTCCATAAAAAAAAACAAAACGACGAATTTCATTAAATTTTGTATACTAACTAAAAAGTTTGTCAATTGCAATTTTTAAAACTGGAGCAAGAGAAAGTTGTTTGAGTGTTTCACACAAAATTTTTTGTTTTTCTACTCAGGGATATTTCCGTTGAAAACTCAATTTTGAGAATTTTACACGATCTCAATACTAGAATCAATACTTCCTGTTTTACTAGGGATTAAGAGGAAGTAAAAAGTTTACAACTCGATTTCCTTTAAAGTTTCTTGGTATTTATGTTTGTATGAAGAAAATATGTCGGTAATAGAGAATCTCAGGAAGCTCAAACATGATATTCAGTATGTTTTTCATCAGTTTATTCGTCACTGAAAGGTTATACTATCAAATCCTTCATTTAAACGTGTGACCAAAATGAAGTGCTTTTTACTTTCTCTTACTCCTATTAAGAGGAAGATTGATCTCGTGTCAAATTTTCGATATCGAGTTTTCAACGGAAATATTCGTTTTGAGGTCCCTTGAGTCCAAAAAAGGGTTTTAGCAAATGATCTGTGTGTGTGTGTGTGTGTTCAAAAAAATATATATATTTGAACCGCATAGCTCAAAAATGAAAAAATCGTAGAAAGTTCAAACTTGATATTCCGTTTAGGTATCACCATGGGATTCGACAGTAGGTTATCTGCCAAAATTTCCCATCCGGAAGTACCACTTTACTAGTTAGTTTTTTTTAGTTTTTTACAATTTTCTCAAATATGGCTCCGACGATTTTCTTTAAACTTGTTGTATCAACTATACATACAAAGATCTACAACTTTTGTTTAAAACATTTTCTGGGAAAATTCATTTAAGGGCACTGTCGGGGGAGGGTTGGAATTATGTTTTTCTCTTAAGTGCTATCATAGTTGATTATACAATTCTACCATCCAAACAAAATAAATAGACGGCTAAAATTTTGCGCTTTAAGAAAATTAGTAAACCGGAAGTGCGCTTTTACTGAACATTTTTTTTTTCAGTTTTCGAAAAATGTCGTCAAATTTGTTACACTAACTATAAAATTTGTCAATTACAATTTTGAAAACTGGAGTAAGAGAAAGTTGTGAGAGTGTTTCACACCAGATTTTTTCCATTGTTTTGGGGGTGGGGAAGTTTTCTATAAAATGTTCCAATGATTTTCATTAAGTTTCAGATACAAATTTTGAGTTGCATTGGTTCATCACATTTATTTGAAACATATTTTGTTTTTGTTTTTTGGAAAATTTACTTTTAATGGGTAGTTCCGGGGGAGCTGCAACCTTCAGTTCTTTTTTCTGAACAGTTATTTTATTATTTCAGGAGCTTGACAGGGATACAACATAGCATCCTGTAATGCTCTCAAAGTTTAATTACGTCATCCCTCCCTCTTCACTATATTGTTTTAAAATCAGTCCGTATAAAGGAGGTTCATTCATTTCAATACTACTATTACCATGACCAAGAGGGCGGTAGTTTTTCATTTGTACAAGAGGCTACCAATAAGTATAATGTCCGGGTCCAACTATATATACATATATATTATAAAATAATGTCAACTAATTGTTAACTTCAAGTCCGTTGAAAATTTGTCAACACACTCACACAACTTTCTCTTACTCCAGTTTTTAAAATTGTAATTGAACAATTTTTATAGTTAGTGCATCAAATATAATGTAATTCGTCCGAGTTCGTCGAAATCTGGAGAAAAAAAAGTTCAGTAAAAGCACACTTCCGGTTTACTAATTTTCTTGAAACTTCGAATTTTGGCAATCTATTTTCTAATTAATTATTTCTTATTAATTTTATTTGGATGGTAGAATTGTATAATCAACTATGATAGCACATTAGAGAAAAACATAAACCCAACCCTCCCCCAAAATCCCCCTTATAAGACTTTAGCTGGATAAATGTTTCTAACAAAAGATGTAGCTCTTTATATGTGTAGCTCACATAATCCTCTTCTTCTTCTTGGCGCTACAACTCATGAAGAGTCTTGGCCTCCTCAAGACGAGCCCGCCAGGCGTCCTTTCCTGCGTAGCCGCCCTCCAATTGCGGAATCCAAGCATTGCCAGTGCGTCTTTTGCCACACAATCCTGCCATCGCAGCCTTGGTCTGCCTACCCGCCTGGAACGTTGCACAGTGCCCTCCAAAATTTTCCTCAGGATCTCTTCCCTACACATCCTCGCCAGGTGCCCTGTCCACCGCAGTCTTCCAAGTTTTATTACCTTAGAGATCCGGCTCCTTGAATAATGCGTAAACTTCTCGGTTACGTCTGACTCTCCAGTTCTGACCATCTCGTATTGGACCATAGATTCTACGAAGCACCTTCCGTTCAAATACCGCCAGGGCTCGTTCATCTGTTTTCATCATGGTCCACGCTTCGGAACCGTAAATCACCACTGGCCGAATGTGCGTCTTGTATAGCAGTGACTTTGTGCTTGCTTTTTAAATGTTTTGCTAGGCCGAAATAACACTTGTTCGCGGCCATAATCCTGCTTTTAATTTCTAGGTTCCCCTGGTTTTCGCTATTTACCAGAGATCCAAGATAGGTAAATTCATTGACCCTCTCAAACCTATAGTGCGCGATCATCAGGAGCTGCTCTTGGGTAGAGGGGCCACATCCCGTGTGCATATACTTGGTTTTTGCTTCATTAACAACTAGGCCTAGACGTCTGGCAGCTGCTTCGAGCGACAAAAACGCTTCTCTCATGGTATTCATCGACCTTGCCATAATATCGATGTCATCAGCGTATGCAAGAAGTTGGAAGGTTTTATTCAGAAGGGTGTCGCTGGTCTGGATACCAGAATCTTTCACGGCTTTCTCTAGCGCCAGGTTAATTAGTAAGCAGACTAGGGCGTTTCCTTGCCGCAGTCCTTTATTCGGCGCAAACTCTTGAGATAAATCTGTCTGTACGCGAACCACACACTCTGCACCCGTCATGGTCATCCTTATGCTGCGGACTAGCTTAGGAGGTATGTTCTCTGGAGCTGCTCTCTGTCAATGCTATCATAGGCGGATTGGAAATCTATAAACAGATGGTGAGTCTTAATATTATACTCCATAGTTTTCGCGAGCGTCATCCTGAGAGAGAAGATCTGGTCGGTTGTTGATTTTCCTTTTAGAAAACCATACTAATATTTACCAATTTCCCGTTCTGCCAGCGGCAGGAGCCTCTGGAACACAATATTTGACAGTATCTTATAGGCGCATGGGAGTAAGGAGATGCCTCTGTGTTTCAGTAGCTTAACATATCTCCTTTCTTGTAGATAGGGCATATCTCTGACTTATTCCAGTCTTCTATCCAGACATTCAGAAATGATGTTCGCGCAAGATTTTGGTCAGCTCATTGTCCCCATATTAGCTCACATAACTAGTTTAAAGAAATTCTTTGGACCCATTTTCGAGAAAATACCAGAAAACGGAAAAATACATTTCAGTAAAAACGCACTTCCAGTAATCCAATTTTTTTTTAAACTCGGAATTTCAACATCAAGTTTAATTCTAATTAATATTACTTAGATGATAGAATTGTGTAATAAACTGAAATAGCACTTTAGAGTGAAGCCTAGCCTCACCCCTCCCCTAAAAGTACCCTTAAATGAATTTTTCCGGAGAAATGTTTCAAATTAAAGTTATAGCTCTTTGTATGTGTAGTTGATATATCAAGTTTGAAGAAAATCGTTGAAGCTATTTTTGAGAAAATGACAAAAAATTAAAAATAACGACTAATAAAGTGGTACTTTCGGTTGAGGATTAACCTACTGTCAAATCCTATGGTGATACATAAATGGAATATCAAGTTTGAACATTCTACGGTTTTTCGTCTTTTTTGAAAACCACTTTTTTGGTCTCGGGGTCAAAACAGATATTTCCGGTGAAAACTTGATAACGAAAATTTGACACGATTACAATACTTCCTCTTACTAGGAGTAAGATATAGTAAAAATGGCAATAAGTGTAAGTTTTAAATGATATTTAACCAAAAATTTGATTGTTAATTTAGAGATTGGTTCAACATTATATTATTTAAATCAACTTAACTCATTTCCTTTCAACAGAATAGTACCATCTGTATGAGAGACAGATTTTTCAGATTTGATAAAAATTTAGAAACAGTTGTGAATAAATTCTTACTACAAAAATGACCATCTAAGGTTTAAGATTACTTTCATTTCCTAATTGTTTTATATTCAACTTGTTCGTGAAACAACGTTGCTTTCACTGCCTGCACAATTTCCTGATCTAAAATCTCAATTTGTACTTTTTTTAAAAAAAAAATAAATACTAACATTTTATTGAGAATTCTGTTTTATATACTAGGCCGTAGGGAATGAAAAAAATGAGTACCACATATATAACTACAAATAGTCATGCATAAGTATATATTTATTATTATATATAGGGTGACAGTTTTAACATGCCCCTACCACTTGTCTTGGAATATATACCGGGTAAAGAAAATCCAAACGATACTATATTAATATTTTCAAGGTTCCAAATATGTGATGAATTGTTTTAACTCGTTCACTGCGTTATTAGTCCGGCCGCAGGTGCGTTACGAGATATATACGATATTATGTCTTATATAAGTGGTTCCAATTTTGTGTGTTACGAGACATATATAGTACCTCTCTAAGATCATATTCTCACGGACATAGAAAAAGTTTCCCATAACCCAAGTTGAAACTTTCTATCATTGGTATAGAATGGGTGTGCATAAATAGACAGAAATAGGGTGCGATTTCCTTATTGTTGAAAAGTGGAATTACGATATATATATATATATATACATAAACACGTCATAAAAAATTTGTTTTAATTTTTTCTTTTCATTTTAATATTTTAAAAACTTCAATAAACAAATAGAAATAGTAATTTATCAAACAGTAGCAAATTTACACACACGAATTTAAGTTTGCTGACACGAGCATAGCTAGTCTGGCAACTGAACTAGAGTGTGAAAAAACATTACTTTGCTGAATAATAAATTTTTTTCTGAAACCGCTCTAAATATGTTTACCAGTTATATATATTGATATTTATTTACAATAAATATATCCTCACGCGTTAGTCTAGTGCCTAATTGCACTTGCCTTTGGTGCGAAAATTCAGGGTTCGATTCCCGTGAGGCGAAATTCGTCGGTGTTGATGCAACATCGTGAGAAAAAGTGGGGAGCTACAGTTGGTAGTGCACCTAGGTAGCGAAGGTCAGAACTTAAATGACGGGGGAATTGCAGCGTTCTTTAGTATTCACTAACCATGTAACTACCATAACAATATAGGAATTCATAAAAATTAAACAATTATTTATTCATTGTAATAGGATCCGAAGAGCGGAGAGAAACGCAAAAATACCAGCCGAGTTACTAGCTACCTAGGCCAGACTAGGGTAGGAGAGTGTGTATATATATACAGCAGAGCTAGCCCTGTAGGGGAATAGGATTTCAACAGTTTATAAACAGTTAATTACCAGTCAGCAGTCTTCTACTACCTTTCTGATCACTCAGTCTATGTCTCTCGCTACCTAACTTCTGTTATACTTATAAAGTCCTTGCAGTTTGTATTTTCTCTCATTATACAGTGTTCAGCATTTATTCTCGCTTATTTCTCATATATCCTTTTTCACTAATTTTCTCTCCTTCTCACATCCATCATATTCCTTATCAGCATCCAACTCAATTTTGTACTTAATTACAGTTAATGGGAATTCTGTAAGACTTTAGAGTCTACAATATCTGCACATTCTTCATTATCTGCCCTTTATCCTTTGAAGAAGAGTTTAACACCTCTTCTTAATCATCTCATGCCGTCTTCATTCCTTCACCATCATAATTTTCTTATCGATATCAGAGGGTACAAAATCTGAAACGAAAGTACTACATCTTCAATATAACATCAAGCGCACCATCACATTATTAATATCAAGCTTTTCTCAATCGCTAAAGCAAGATTTTAAATTTTTTTTATACGCTTGCCACTTGTAAAGAAAGAAATGATAGAAACCGGATTAGGGTGGCGTATGGGGAGACCAGGCGTAATGTAGCCCTTAGATTTTCTATTCTTAGGAGCCTGTACAGATTATTGCCTAAAGTTTCTTTGTAATAAGGGAATACTCCCCGAAAGCCGGCAGTATACTGAGGAGGCTCTGGGTCTGCAAAAAATCTTTTAAGACGCAGTGCACTAAGAAAGTATAAATATATGTATAACTAAATAAACTCTAAAATAAATGTACATATATTTGTTTCTTTGTACTTCGGAAAGAAGAATGATAATTGCAGACTAACATAGATTTAGTCAAATGCAAGTTGTAACAGGTTCAGTCAGTAATTGCACTTACATGACTCGTCTCGTAATATTTGGAGGATGTTTCGCATCCAATGTGTTACGAGATATGTGTGTAATATGTATGTGACATACGTGTAACAGCTAAATTTATATTAGTTTTACAATGTTAATAGTAAAGTCCATTCCCGGGCTACGACACCTAATTTGGTAGTAAGACGCTTAGTCTCGCCTGAAAAAATAGGCCTTAACATACTTTACTTAGGAACATAAAACTGGTCACTTTAGAAATTGTCTTGAAGAATAAGCCGAGAGAAGAAATTTGGAAATGAAGAACAATACGAAGAAATTTGTTAATGAAGTACAGTACGAATCAGAATTAATGCAAATATCCTTAATGAACACAACATATTTAAATTTTGAATATGTTGCCAATAAATATTTTTATACAAGTTTATGAGCATTATAAATACATTTTGTTGAGATTGATAATGTTCATTTTACAGTAAGTAACATTTTATTTTTTATGTGAACATAGTATCATATTGTGTTTTAGGTTTAGGTAATGTGTAGACTTGATCGTGCTTACTACTGTGCAAGGCGGAAGTTTAATGTAAAACAAGTTTACCATTACAGACAATATAAGAAACAATATAAAAAGCGTGTCTAAATAACAAACACCCCCCCCTGGTAATGTGATCAACATTTTACTTAGATAAAACGTGTATTCTTGTGACACTTGGTCTTATTGTTATTTTGTATTTTTGATGTTTATTTAATATTGCAATGTTTCACAGTAGAATGAACATTTTTCTTTCAACTAATTTTGATTAAATTTAAAGATTTGAAAGATTTAATATGTTCCACATGATCTACCATCCATTGTTTTATACTTTTGGTTCAATTTATGTTTATGTTATATTCTGTTGCCTTAAGAAGATTCTATATAATCTGTGCACCTATCTCTGCTTGTATTCACTTTAATGCCCAAGTTTAGAAGTTTAATCCAAGCATTTTTTTTTCATTTTCTTTAGACTCCAATATGTCCTGGTGCGACTATAAATTCTACCAACTATACTGAACAATTAACTAATCGAAACCTCTTCTCCTTAAGAAACATTCTATGATTGGTTAAATTTTTGAAAATAATATAAAACTAGCAAAAAATTAATTTGGAAAAAATATAAATTCCAAAAATAGCCTACTGTGTCCCCTAATTTTTTGGAAGTCATCTATCTTATTATGTTAATGTGTATTCTTTATCTTATGAAGTAACTATGCAGAAAATTACTATACATTTCTTTGGTCGAATTGGAATTTGAGAATTATTTACAAATAGGACTAACTTATGTTTGATAAATATGTATGAGTTTCAGATCAGACTTTTGTCAGCTATATGAAGCAGAATTTAAAAAAAAAAAATATCGTGATTAATAATACGTTATTTTCCTTTTATTTTTGAGGAGATTTAATTGTATTGATGAGGACTAATGTCCTCAAAATTAAGTGGAAGATAGAAATTAGGCAAATGGTCGAGAAATTTACAATATTCGATTAAGAATGTAGTTTTTAATAGAATTTAAATCAGGCTTCATACATCATATCCTTGTCATTTAATCTCATTTATCTTCGGCTTACGTTGTCTCTGGTTGTTATTTCCTTAACTTAAAAAAAAAATATTATACCCAAATTATTAAGTCCAATTATAATATTATCTATTTTATAGGACTTGATAATAGTAACGGACATTTTGGTTTCTTTGACTTTAAGCTAAAATTAATCTAGATTTAAGAACCTTTTAAATAGCTATCCAAGCTCTTACTTTGTGAGAGAGCATTTTTCTGTCGCCAATTCAAAATTAAAATTTTAATAACGTACTCTATTTCTATAATTTGTAACTTTAAGAAATTCTATATTACACCTTTAAGTTGACACCAAGATAAGAAAAAAATATAAATTGAACATTTTAAAGTCTTTGTTTGTTAATTTTATCGGGTAATCTTACAGTTTATGGCCTCCAAGTCCACAACATGTCTTCAGTGACAACTTGCTTCATTATTGAAAGTCATTTTATTTACATTTGAAACACACTATTACAAAATAAGATTTATAAATTTCACACAATAATAAAACAACTGTAAATATAGAACTGAATTCTTCATATTATAAAGGATTGATTTAAATTTGAAATTATTTAAGGATTAGAATCATTTAATTTAAGTGTTAGAATCATTGAACTCTTGAAAATCTAATTTGAAGATATAACAATATTAAAGAAGTATATTAAAATTCATTTTAAGAAATATTTCGAATTAAAAGCGTGATAATTTCCTTTATTGTACAATCTTCCGGTGTTGTTTAATAATACCATATTTGATATATCTCTCTGATTTTGTTAACAAGATAATACACCAATTAAGTTTGATATAGCAGTTTCATGTGTAGTATATTAATTAACCGCAGTGGTAACGCTTTCACTCTATTAACTAACTAACCAACAATCCTATCGGTAATATTAGATTATATTATAACAAATGCTAATTATAAGATGATGTGATTAAAAGGAGATTATCACTTTAATTATAGTAATTAAAATATTAAATGAAGTTTTTAATTTATTATCCTTTAATGAATGATTGAAGCAGATGCTTAATATTTAAATACGATTCATTATAGTTTTTCAAATAAGATCATAAAATAAAAGTTTTTCGTTTGCCTTTTTTAAAAGATTTGTGTACTGAAGGGAAGTTATTGTTCAGTAAAGATTGGTTTTACTTGAGTGTATACTATATTGGAAATAAAATAAAAATTATGAACAATTCAAATATTTTCCTGTTATCACCAGCCGGACACAGGATAAAGGTCTTTTCATTAATCCTAATAAGACCCAGGTAATTCTATTTACTCATAGAAAGAAGATAGTGGGTTGTTTTACACCTCCCAGGTTGTTATGCACTTCCATAAAGGTTAGTAAATCAGTGAAGTTCCTTGGAGTAGTTCTCGACAGTAAATTGAACTGGTCGGAACATGTTAAGACAGCATCAAAAGGCAGTAATCTCCTTTTGGCAATGTCGAAGAGTTGTAGGTAAGAACTGGGGGATCACTTCCAAGATGATGTTCTGGATTTATTGCATGGTCATTAAACCTAGGTTCACCTAGATGTGGTTGCGTCGCATTGAAACACGATCCGCTAGACAGCGCTGGAAGATATCCAACGTTTGGCTTGTCTGGCGGTGACTGGTACGTTTCGGACTACAACGACCGAGATTTTGTTAGGGATTCCACCTCTCTTTGTGGAGGTGAAAAACCAGGCAAAGGAAGCCTGTTATAGAATTAAACAGGCAGGTTTGTGGCAGGGTAAGCGATATTGTCATTCTACCATTTATCGCGAGATGCTTTTAAGGATTCCCATTACAGCTTTCCCTTCTGATAGGATGTTGAAGACTTTTGTCTTTGGTCATTCCTACAGGTTAGGTTGCCTTCTAGGGAAGATTGGTTAACCCTGGGTCCGTCTGGGGTGATCCTGAGAATTATCTCCGATGAACCACGGACGGTTCTAGGATGGATGGTAGGTCTGGGGCTCCGTCTATTTTGAGACGGGAGACCATTTGGTGGTGCCTCTTGGTGATGGGCCCCGTTTTCCAGGCTGAGGTTTATGCAATTCTTTGCTGTATTTTGGATGAGAGGGTGCGTAACACTAATTTAGCGCTCGTGAAGGCGCTTAATTTCATGTGTCTTCACTTCCAGATTGGTGTTGGAATGTTCTAGAAGACTAGAAGATCTTTCTTCATTGAAAGGATGTGCTTCTGGTCTGTGGTTCCGGGTCTATGGGAATCTTTGGGAATGAGATTGGTAGGTTTGCCAAATTAGGCGCCTCTTCCCCTTTCATTGGTCCAGAGCCTGCTGGTTGTGTGTATTTGGCAATATTTGTGTTGGCTTCCAGACCGGATGACCTCACAGCACTCATCCTTAGGTGAGTGCAGTGGTTGTCGCAGTCTAAGATGCTCATTGGGGTCCGGACGGAGCTTTGAGTAGCGGGATGCCGATGTCTTTCACGGACCTTTCTCAGGCATCTGTTGCGTCCTCACTGGCTTTTGGCTTAGGAGACATCTCTATACAATGGGACTCATGCCTTTACCCATTTTTGTAGAGTTTGTGAGATGGAGGAGGACACACCATGCATCTGATAGACGATTGTTTTGGGCTGTGGAGATTAGTTTTAGGACTTCTGCCGGAGTAGGATATCGGTAAGTATCTCAAGGGGCGTGACATGGTGTTCTTGGTTAAGGTTTTGGTCCGATTTGTTCGGTCTGTGGTGAAACTTAGATGGTTAAAACCTGGGCCTGGACTTTTGTTCTAGTCCCAGTAGTTGTTATTCTTTAGGGGTAGCTATATGGGCCCAGGTAGGCTTTGGATAGCGTAGGTTTTGCCCTCCCCTTCTTTGAATAATAATAATAATACATGGTTAATCATCTTCAATTGAAACATATTTCCAAGAAAATTGATGTTATGGGTGTGTGGGAAGAGCCGTGACGTTAGGTATGGCCATTGTTTTCCATGCTGAGATCATTGGTATTATTGAATGCTGCTGCTTATTGGAGGAGTGGCAGGGATAAATTAAAGAGGGGGGATATTTTCTGATTGGCCAACTGCACTAAAGGCTTTAAATAAGCCATTCTGGAGATCTAAATAATTAGTGGGCGAATGTAGGAGAAGACTTAACGGTTCAGAAGTGCAGAAGGGAATTCTTCTTCTTGATACGGTGGAGGAGTTTTGATAAGGTGGGATTCTCATTACTGTTTTGCGAACCCAAGCCAGCAATAGCCGTCACCAAGGAATTTTACGATAGGAAGTCAAACTGTGGAAGAAAAGAGAATTAGAGAAGCACTGGAGACACATGGAGGAGTGTCTCCAGGGGACTTTTGGAGGTCCTGAGCAAAATACTATTAAGATTTCTGTGAGTATGTTGACTGGACACGCTTCGTATCCAGTCGTTTACTCAAAAAAGCAGAACGGCTAGTCCTATATGTCAAAATTGTGAGGTAGAGCAAAGAAACTGAATAACACTACTTAAGTCAGCTGCCCCATTTCGCTAATTCTAGCTTTCACACATTTGGGAGGGCAATTTTTTCAAGGGAATGCTAGAAGGATTTTGAGATGAAAGATATCTTAAGAAATTGTAGCCAGACCGGTAGATTGCTGTGGTAGGTCTCGTAGAAGAAGCCTTTTTTTTCTGCGGTGGGATAACATCTATAATGTTTTAAATCTCCTGCTTTCGGGCATGCAAATAATATGATCGAATGAATTGCAATTTTGATGAAGATCGAATAATCGGAATCCAGATTTTTTCAACTGAACTGAAATAGAACGATGTAAAAGGTATTGATTTCCAACTGAAACCCTGAAAAACGAATATCAGTAAACTGAGGCCTAAGCTTGGATACTTGTACTTCAATTATTAGCTTTCATACGGACAATAGCCTGCAAAAGCTAGATAACAACCCGAAGAGTTCGAAGGAAAAACAACTTATAAAACATGAAAAATGATATCATATTTAAAAAAAATCTGGTGTGAAACACTCACATAACTTTCTCTCTTACACCAGTTTTCAAAATTGTTATTGACAAATTTTATAGTTAGTGTAACAAATTTAATGAAATTCGTCGAAAACAAAAACTCTACGGTAAAGCACAATTCCGGTTTATAATTTATCTTAAAACTTTGAAATTTTAGCCATTCTATTTTTTTTGGTTTTTTTTTATTCTAATTCCAGTTTGTTTGGATGATAGAATTGTATAATCAACTATGATAGCTACTTTAGAGAAAAACATAACCCCACCCCTCTCCTAAAAGTGCCCTTAAATGAATTTGCCCAGAGGAATGTTTTAAAATAAAGTTGTAGATCTTGGTATGTGTAGTTTATATAGGTACTTTCAACAAAAGCGTTGAGCCATTTTTGAGAAAATCGCGAGAAAGTGAAAAAATTCATTTAGTAAAGTGGTAAAGTAAACGCATTTCCGGTCATCCGATTTTTTTTCAAACTCGGAATTTCGACAACATATTTAATTCTAATTAATATTATTT